>JAUCMX010000003.1:22574502-22817002 GCA_033459395.1 Hemibagrus guttatus | reverse complement strand
GCAGTTCCGCTCCTCTATTCCACTCATTCTGGCCCTAATTTATAGAGAGAAAACAGAAGTAATTAGGGAGAGACCTCCCAACATGAACCCAGGCTCGTAACTTGCTACTTTACAGACTTTGATCCTCTGTTCCTCGGCCCAAACATCAAGCGTCCGCTTGCTTAATAAATGCAGATAAATGGAGGCAGGTGGAAGACATTATAAGGAATGTAAGTAACGATGAGACTCTTTTATAGTGGAGGAACAAAAATGATTATTCGGGCTTTACTGACTCAAAAGGGAAGTTGTGTGTTTGTAACTATAAGGTATGAGAGAGTGTGAATGTTAGTGTTTATGCACACACATCTGTAAGCACACTTGCCAGATCTACCACACAACACGAGCGGAAGAGCAGCAGTTTGTAATGAATTGATTCCTTCTCTTTCGTGTTTTGTGCATGTGGGCACTGCCAATTGATGACTGCCAGATGCAGATCTATGCCGAAGGCAATGATTACGATTCATAGTCTGAGAACATCGTAATGTGCTACAGCTCTCACAAAATGGGCCACCACTTACCCAGAGATTGTTCTGTTCTCCTTCCACACATCAGGATACGATAGAGATGGAGTCTGGATAGGATCATCTGGGCTAGTCATTTCCGTCAAGATTTGCAAGGGAACAATTTGACTGAAACAGCGACACTTGTGTCATTGGCGGATGCTCCCTGTTGCTGCTGTGTTTCTTTCTCTCACTCATAATAACAGCTGAAACCATAAAGCCTACCAAGTCAAACGGTGTGACAATCTGACAGCTTGTAAAACATGCAGTACAGAGCCAGGAGCAAATGATCAAAGCCACAAAAATCCAATTTTATTAGGGTTTATAGTGAGCACAAGTCATGCAATAGGGTTGCATGGTGCTTTAAAAAGCATTAACACCATCTCATGCGTCAGCTGGCTTATCGTGCGTTTACGTCAGTGTCAATTAGACTTCACCTTCAGCTTGAGCACTTCTGGCATATAAGGCAAGCATCAAATCCCATTCCTTCTTTAGAGCAATTAACATAGATAAGCAACAGGCCCCAGCAGAGTGAAGTTACAGTTATATCAGTTTGCCATGCTGGAACATGTCTTCTTTTCCAGACCCACACGACACCTCACAGCCGAGAGAGCTGTGGAAATGGAAACCTGATATGAACAGACTGTGCTCCTCTGCTCTAGTCGGCTATCCAATCCTGTGATAATGACACATATCTCGGAAAGATTCCCATCGTGCAGCCCCAAACGCTCTAATGCAGGACTGTATTGTCCCTCAGATAAGCCCTAGAAACCTGAGAGGGCCTTAGGTAGGTGTTTATATGCAGGCTGTTTTGTAAATGTTCTGCTCCTGGGTTGCCTGATGAATAGCAGTAAAAGCAAACTTTAAGACCTGCAGAGAAAGGAAGGTAATTGCTACTGGGCCATATAGTGAAGTGCTTGTGATAAAAGGGTATATGTTCTTTCTATAGTCCTTGTGTTTTGGAAATTTCTCAGTCTCACTCTCACTCCCACACACACACACACACACACACACACACACACACACACACACAACCAGCTATATAATAATAGTCTCTATTAGCATCATTCTTAAACCCAGACTACACACACACACACACACACACACACACACACACACACACAACCAGCTATATAATAATAGTCTCTATTAGCATCATTCTTAAACCCAGACTACACACACACACACACACACACACACACACACACACACACCTATTGTTTTCACAAATTATGTCTCAATGACGTTGCTAGTTTGTTAATTGGGAAGCCAACATCACAAAGTCATTTTGAGTTGCTGCTTCCTGATTTTATAGCTTTAGACACGTTTCAGTATTTATTCAGCTGCTGACTGGAGTCAGTTGTGCGTTAATGGCTAAACAATGCATCAAAAAAAGCAGTTGTGTTGATCCATCACAGATGGACAGTCGCATGAAGGAAAGTAAATTCGCGTCACTCTTGGTTCATCACAAATCTGGCAGATCGGCGTAAAAGGCTCTGGAGCTCTACCGCTCATCCCCACATAAAGCAGGGCTGTTGCCGTGCCAGATTCTTCAAGCATTTGATTTCAAAGCACTGTCATATGTGAAAAGCTCCTGCACATGCTCAATCCTGTTCATAGATCCCTGTAAAACCTTGGCTATCCCTGCAGAGCAAGTGCTCTTCATTACCAAGCACTGTTTGTTTAGCTTGAAGACACACTCTGTGTTCTTACATCTCTCCTTGTAGCAGTGATGATAGTGACTGGCCTCTGGTCATGGATTTGAAGTGATGTGTAAAAGAGCTGCAATAATCCCGGCTATTAGAGACCAGTTCACCAGCGGGATCCATGCCAGCAGGAAGACTCGTAACACACTCTCTGCATTGGAAAACAGATGGGAAGTCGCTTGTATACACACATACACAAATGCATACACACTGAGTCGAGCCACCTGGGGATGCAGGAGACATGTCCAAAGGCTTGCTCAAGTTTTCCAGTCTGTAACTACCTGGCAGTGTGAATTGGACATGTGGACATCATCTAGTCACCTACTGAACCTCAAGCCTTTACAACACCTCCTAGTTTTTTTTGTCTCCTAGTTTAACATCTGCATGTTTATAAGAAGAATCCTTCTGATGAAAGTCAGGATAATGCTTTATACCTAGTGTGAGATGAGATCACATCTACCCTAGCCCTCTGTGGATATACGGATAATCCAGCTACGGGAGAATCTGTGAAGCATCCTCTTAAAAGACATCTGCTTTAAAAAAATACAATTTAATGGATCCAGTCACATGACATTGGCCACTTCATTTAATCTGACATCCTCTTTAATAAAAGCCGGAGTCTGTCATCAAGCGACAGTATCCTCTCAAAGAGACCTGAGCTAATGTCTTCATCCTGCCAGCCGGCCTCCCTGGCTTCAGGCCACACCGAGCCTCGAACCGCTGGAAGAAGGACAGCAGGAAGAGTCCTATTTGAAGCCTTCATTCTTTAGCCCGGCTTCCAAGGCCAGCTCTTGATCAAAACCATCCTCCACATTGTTTTGCCCCGGCGCTTGTGGCTATCAAAAGCAGGCCCTCGTAAATTACTCGGATTTAATTCTGTACCATGCAGGACGGTGACTGCATGAGTCGAGGGCTTTAGCAGAAATCTAGAGCCCTAAAGGTGCTACGTTAGGCTCAAATGCTGATATAAATAGACTACATCTGCGGCTCAGGGCTTGGGAGGTTCTGGGATTGTAGCGGGATTTAGAAAGGGAACAAAATAGTACATTCTGGATGGACTCAGCTTGAGACAGCAGGTCATGTCCAGGTGAGAATGTGAAGCAGAACTAAAAGCAGAGGGAGCAACTCTCACAGAGTTCCATGTTGTCCTGTCTGCACGTGAGAGGAAAGTTGCCACCTGTCATACGCTAGTGTGTCTTTTCCAAGTTTCCAGATGTGGGCTAAAGGCATGAGGGGGAAAAATTGTATGCAAGAGGACGGAAAATGGGAGTAGGACAAAAACAGAAAGAAGGAGAAAAAGTGAAAGCTTGTGTGAGACAGACAAGGGGGGGGGGAGATGGGGGGGTTGTGGAGTAATGGAGAAACAGAAGGAAAATTTCTCTCTTTTACTTTCCAGTAGAAAGCTGTTCATGTAATGTTAATATTGGACCAAATTTCAGCCTTTACTACATGCACTCTGCAGGCTGACCTAATTTGGGGACGGTTTTCTAATAAATGAATGGAGAAAAGTTAGGATTTCAGTGTACAGTTTTGGTTGAATGATAGTGTCAGACAGCAAGGGGACCATCAGTGTGTAAATGTTACATTCTCCACCTAACATGTTGCCTGGGATGTTGCAGAGACACACATGACTAACTGCTTTTTGCAGTTCCCGGGCCAGATTTATGACAAATGAAGCAAGGCTCAAAATAAATCTGTCTCAAATGAGGAACGATATGTGATCCTACAAGGCCCTGGATCAGCAAACCAACACCACATCTGCAGCTTCCATAAAATTGAGCTGTCTCGTTTTCATGACATCATGGACTGGATTTAAGAAGAAATGCAACAGGACTTATTTGATGGCGGAAAAGATTTCCAATCGAACGTGCTTATGGATGTTGTCGGGAAGATGAAAGTATTTTCCTACTGACCTCCTTCCTACTGGCTATATGATTCATCAGGGATCATCATATTGCAGACTGCAGTTAAAGTATTTCATCGATTCAAAGAGAGTAGTTGGAAAAAATTATAAACTGACTATAGTTTATTGACTCAAAACACAGACCATCGAAATCGATCGCTTCTGTAGCATATCCTCTATTGTGGCTAATCACGTCCATGTTATTTAGCAGAAAGCAGCTTATTGGATCTTCAGGTCAGAATGGAGAGAATTTTTAAACTTTCATCGATTTTCCAGCCCTTTCTAGCATGATAAGTGTACTGAAGAGAAGAATTTTTAAAGAACATACTGAAAAGTATACATTTATTCTCCCCACATCTAGTTACACGAAAGCTGTCTAATCTGTTTAGGCTCTGGTCAAAATCAGTAACATGAAGTACCACTACTGAACAAAACATAATCACTTCAGACTTATTTATCACCATAAACTCCTCAAAGCACTTCTGTATGTCTCTGGATAACGGTGCCTTCCAAATACCGTAAAAGCAAACGTAAACCACTTATAGTTACACAATTAAAAGTAGCTGTTAGCACTGCTCACTCATGTTCATTGCTTACCCAGATCTTTGTAAGCAGGGAATTGGCAACTACATCTGTGCAACCTTTTGCTGACTATAATACACTATCACTGGAGTCTGTAATTCTATTAATTATCACAGTCTGGAGAAATGAGGCGTAAACATTTTGTTAAAGGACAGCACTGCTGACAGCTGCTCAGGGGGTAGACTCAGGTGCTTTTTTTAGGCAGCTTGTGTGATATACAGCACCTTTCAGACTGATTGCGTCAAAGTTTCTATTCTTGCGGGACAGATGAAAATACAAACGAAATCAGATCTCCAAAAGGCAAGGCGCATGCAGGCAGTAGGCTGCATTATAATTAGCAGGAGGTAGGTTGTGGTTCATGGCTTCTGGACCAGATGTCAGTTGTACTAAATGGACATTGAAGTAAACGATGACTTGCTTCACCAAATATGTCATTACCACATCACACTGTAATTTGTAAATTGTAATATTGTTAGGAATGACAGACGTTATGACCTTTGCTGTTTTTGTGAAGAAAGGTCTTAATTTCCTAAACAATTGCTGAGTCCTGTATAATGAAAGCCTTCACTTCATTCCACCTTCATGTACACTGCCAGGTTCTGAACACCCTATATTTTAGCAGTTTTGTTTCAAGTGACCTGGAGAGAATGATAGAAATGACCATTTCATTGGAACTGAGTAGATCTTAAATAATCCAAGGCCAAGGGCTTTATCAGTTTAAATAGGTGCAATTAATAGCACAACATACAGGGGGGTTTCTAAAGTTTGAGCACTACTGCGGCACAGTCCCCGTAAGAATTTAGGGTATCTAAGGGTTTCTGGTGGCCCAGGATTCTGTGGTCTCACCAAGCTGGGAACCAACCCAGGTGGGGTGTATGATTGAAGAGGATGTGCAAGATATTTTCTCTTCAGCTGTCATGACAATCAGCCTTCATGTTTTATTCAATTCCAACGATGTAACTGATATCACTTATTCTAGTCACTTATCTGTTTCTACTGTAATCTACCTCATCAGACTATGATCTGTCAGTAAAATTTTTCTGGGACACAATGTCTAATGCTCCGATACCATATATATAATTCAATTTATTTGTATAGCGCTTTTAAAAAACAGCGCTGTCTCAAAACAGCTTTACAGAAGTACAGAAACATGGAAAAAATGATAAAGCTTAAAGTTAAGTTACTATTTATCCCTAACATTTATCCCTAAAGAGCAAACCTTAGGCAATGGTGGCAAGGAAAAACACCCTGAGATGATATGCGGAAGAAACCTTAAGAGGAACCAGGCTCAGAAGAAAACCCATCCTGATCTGGGTGACACTTGGCAGTAAATAATGTAAATGTTGATAATGTCCTTTCTTCAACAGTTTATAGTCACGAAGAATTGTGCAAACAAGAGCTCTCACGGAAATAATAGGTTAGTGTAGTTTCTGACTTTATTCTAGACTTTGCACTAATTCCTTCCTCCCGAAAGCTGACTGAGGCAACAGCAGTTCAAAGATGGCGTGATGGTCTCCAAGTGGTTCAATCCACAGCAGTCCCCTGGGTCACAGGCTGTCCATGCAGATCTATCCATAGCAGAAGTGAACACCACCAAGTGTCAAGACTCCAACCAGGGGTAGAGCGTCTGGATTGATCAGACAGGTCCGGAAAGGCCCTTTTTCTTTCGAGCCAGCATTTTTGCTCACTTGGAACAAAACCCACTTCGAAACTGCCTGCACTGTCTTTTTAATACTCTCTCTCTCTCTCTCTCTCTCTCTCTCTCACACACACACACACACACACTTCGCTGTGGCTCTACAGAGGGCCACAATGTTCCTGATTCAAAATGTACAATATTTAAGTGTTGCTCTAATGTCTTAATGGAAATGTTTTCCATCGCATTCAGTTATGGCACACTTAATGCCTCCTTTTACGCGATTGCTATAGAGCAAAACTTGCCAAAGAACCTGAAGGCTAGAATTGCAACACATAATCTTGAAAAGAAAAGGTTTGCTCTGATTGAAATGATCATGCTTGCATATTGTTGCATGACAGCTTTAAGCATGTTTAGCATGATTCTCAAATCTAGTCTTAACTCTTATACAGTATGCAGTGCCTCATTCCTTATTTCCCAGTTTATCGCCAATCACTCTCATTTTCAAAGGCACTCAAACACACTTTTTTCATCACGGGGCTTGTGATTCTGCCAACAACTCATATCCCGTGCTAAAAGACAGACTGCGTTTGGTGTACATGGACCAGAAAGATAACAGCGTACAGACTGCATACAGTGTTAATTTTTATTTTTTTGACCCATTCACCAGCTGATAAAATATTTAGGGCTGGTGTCATTTTCTGTCTTCGCTGCTGCTGATCCGTTCAAAAAAGGTGTCAGGAAAGCTTTTTAAAATACGCAAAGTGCAACTAATTTGCTTGTTTTTTTGCTCAAACTTTAAATTCCTGCCCATGTAACATGGAAAAAAAAACAGGAAGAGAAGAGGTGGGAAGAAGAGAGAAAGTGTACACATGAAGAGAAGCTAGAGTTAAAAAAGAATAATAGACACAAGCAGGAGGGAGAATGAACTTTTTCCACATTCATTGCTGAAGCCATTTACTTGGCTCTGAGATTATATCAGTATCCTCCTTAGGCACTCAGGATATTTATACACTGTTATTCAAACCAATGAAGATATTTATGGACTGTTAATGAAACATGTGAAGATATTCACACTCACTATTCTTAATTCAGGCTTCAAATCTATCTGACTATATAAGCAAAGGTCTTTCTCATCATTTAGTAAGCTATTGGATATTTACATAGTGACAAATCTGTCATTTGAAAGGTCTCTTTTACAACTTTTTTTGTGATAAATGAACTGGTAGCCATTAAGAAAGTGCACACTCAGGGCACACTTAGGATAAGGCTCACGGTACACAAGGACACACCCAGACAACAGCTTGTACATGACGCTCTGTCAGTCAAGGCTAATGGCTGGGGTGATGTTTTTCAGTAGTAGGACAAAGCAAAAGAGATAAAGCAAATGAATTCTATCCTCGCCTGTTTGGGATGGGGGCAGGGGTATTTTTTTTTTAGAGTAGAAGGTCAAGGTCTTTGCTGTGGGCTCCAAAGCTGAGCTGTAGCTCTCCATTTATTTCTCTTGAGGCTGGATAAACACGGGCTCAGGAGAGATCTCCAAACCTTCAGCACCAGACCAGCAGCGATGAAGTGCACACATGATGATGTGTCAGACATTCATCGTTGTCCACACACACACACACACACACACACACACACGCACACACCCAACTTTGTAAGACAGCTGACTGAATGTCAAATGCCAATGATATTACTTACCATATAACAGAGCACCCAAAAGAATGAATGACATCGTTACATTGAAAGTGACATCTCACACACTTTGTGGCTCCCTCTAATGCCTCAAAGATGATGTGCTTGCTTTCCATGAGTGAAAAAACTATTTTTTTCCGGCAGTACTGTTTACTAAAGTATAACAGTGAGCCAGTTCTCGCTGTCCCGCATGCACAGTGTCCTTCCAATACACATTTTTGTCAAATCTTCAAAAGCTCCATTCTTGGTAACACTTGACAACAGATGGCATGAAATGAACCATATTACACAAATCTCTTTCACATACAAATAAGTAACTTTTGTTTCCAAGATGATTCCAAGAAAAAAAATCTCTCCTCATGACATCATGGTAATGGATCGCATCTCTTTTTTCTGTTATTAGAGTAATAACTCTAGAAATAACATTACATGTCTCTTGTTTTGTGGATATTATGACACTGAGGCAGCTTTTGTTATTCCAAATACACACTAACCCCATGGATAATCTGCTGGCAAACCATACATGGCCACAAATTATGAACAAACATATTCTACAGCAGATTTCAAACACAAAAGAGTTTTCAATCAACAGACCTCTACAACAATTTCCATTACAAAGAAAACCCATATTTTCCCATAGAGTGCCAATCCTGGACAAACAAGAGGTTTGTGTGCTGTTTCTCAGAAAGAAAACTGTACAATGTCAGCTAGACCTTTTCTAATACCATACATATTAACACACATACTTCCAACTACCAAGCCATGAAATTCACACAGTCATTGCATTTTGTCAACTGTACAAACTGCTATTCTTTAACCAGATAAACTAACAAGCGAAAATGATCTGCATTTTCCTGCAAGAATCTTGCTGGATCTTGCACAAAACTACACTAAACATTGATTCAATTTAATTCAATGGGCATTGTCACAAAGCAGATTTACAGAAATATATAATTCCATATTTTATATAGGGGGCATGGTAGCTTGGTGGTTAGCACGTTTGCCTCACACCTCCAGGGTTGGAGGTTCGATTCCTGTGTGTGTGTGTGTGTGTGTGTGTGTGTGTGTGTGTATGTGTGTGTAGTTTGCACATTCTCCCCGTGCCTCGGGGGTTTCCTCTGGGTACTCCGGTTTCCTCCCCCAGTCCAAAGGCATGCATTGTAGGTTGATTGGCGTCTCTAAATTGTCCGTAGTGTATGAGAGTGTGTGTGTGTGCCCTATGATGGGTTGGCACTCCGACCAGGGTGTATCCTGACTTGATACCCAATGACGCCTGAGATAGGCACAGGCTCCCCGTGACCCGAGAATAGATCGGATAAGCGGTAGACAATGAATGAATGAATGAATGAATATGACTAATTGAATATATTATTTAGATTTTCATGAATTGTACTATATTAATTTTTCCAAAGTTGAAGCTAGAATATTACATCACCAGGAAAGCAGCAGAATATTTATAAAGGAGGATATGAGTTCATTTATTTTCTTATTTAACATTCACTCAAACTATTTAATTTATTATTAACTATTTAATTAAGCCCTGACAGAAGTAGCATGAAGAAAAACATCAGTCTACTTCTATTTTAATGAATAGCAGTTGGATGAGTACCAGCAATATTCTTAACATGCCCAGAAAAGTGATTGTGACACTAGTTCTCATGCTAATTATATCACTTTAACTTCTTTAACGTTCTACTAAACCCTAATCTAGAATAATAATGTGTCCAGAAAAATCACTGATGGAAAACTTTAATCATAAATGGCAACCATGGGATGCAGTGAAGAGAGCTGAGAGGAAATGTGTACAACAGAAATGACAACAACTTGTCAAAATCAAGTCAATCGATGAAATCCCTTCTGGATAACATCATCAGGCTAGATCATAAACTTCATCTCCATCTTCATGAAAATGCGGCAACGTATGCTCTTTCCTTGCCAACAGAAAAAAAAGTGAAATCACTCATCTGTTCACTCGCACTCCTACAAGGCCATCATTAAAAGTGTCATCTCATTTTCCGTCACTGTCGGGTTTGGCTTTGTAAGTCAGAGGATAAAATCCAAAGCCTCATAAAGCTACAAAAACGTTCAGCTATGGTCTGTCTTGTATGTGTGTAAATGAAGGACACATGTAGATGATTTACAACATCGCCTGTCACTCGGGATGTCACCTTCTAAATATATCTCGCTAAAACAGAGCTGGAACGTACTCATTTCTCTACAGTGAGAATGCACGATAACTTTGTAGAATAAGCTATGAAGTTTAGCTGCTCTGTAGTCCCTAGTTCCTCTCACTCACCCTTTATATAATGTACTACACTTAATCCCTGACACAAAGTATTCCCACTGACTATATCAAGGTGCAAATATTGTACAGTCTTACATCATAGTGTGGTTTTAAATCATGTTCTATAACAGGAAAACTCCATCTGTGTGGGAAATCACAGGTTTATATCAATCTCCTTTTCCTAATTGTCTTTATTTTTGTCACATATACATTACAGCACAGTAACATTCTTTCCCATATATATCCCAAATATTCCCAGCTTTGGAAGCTGGAGTCAGAGCACAGGGTCAGCCATGATACAGCAGCCCTGGAGCAGAGAGGGTTAAGAGCCTTGCTGAAGGGCCCAACAGTGGCAGATTGTCCCTTCCGAGCAACAACCCAGAGCCTTGAGCAACCACTTGAGCAACCACTGCCTGTAATGATGATATACTTGTCATTTACGCAGGAACCTACACAGATGAAAATATGCCAGGCTGCTATCTATGTTATCTGTGAGGAGAAATTTCCATCCATCCATCCATCCATCCATCCATCCATCCACCTATTTATTTTATGTATGGCCTATCCTACAGGGTCACATCCCAGAGTCTATCACAGAGGACTTGGAGCACAAGGACAGCCTAGACAGGATGATAACTCATCACAGAGCACAATCACACACAAAGGACAATTTAGAAATGCCAATCAGCCTACAAAACATGTCTTTAGACTAGGAGAAGAACGCAGAGTACCAGGAGGAAACCTCCAAAGCACAGGGAAAACATACAAACTCGACGCACATAGAGCTATGGAAATCAAACCCACAACAACCGAGTCATTGTTGAGTCAACATTTTTGGAATGGTTCTCCAATATCAGTGCTTTGTAACAGAGCTATAGGTGAAACTTCAAGCTTTCCATCAAACACCTTCAATTTTTTGGATCGTTTACTTTACATGGTGCTAAAGAGCCATTGGTGGCTCAGTGGTAGGTTTCTCGCAGATCATGCGGAAAGCCTGGGTTCGATTCCCAGCCCCTGGATGCAGTGCAGGTCCCAAGCCCGGAAAAATGGGAGGGTTGCGTCAGGAAGGGCATCCGGTGTAAAACATTTGCCAAGTTGATGTGCGGACCAGTTGGTCCGCTGTGGCGACCCCGAACAGGGAGCAGCCGAAAGCAACTTCTACTTTACATGGTGCTAAATGAAATGCTTTTCCTTGCTTCTTTTAAAGAATCCCTATACAGTAATCATCAGGAAAAAAATGTGGATTTTTTATCATGGATATGGATAAACTAATGAAACTTGGAATTTAACATGTGTCTAGAATACAAACTAAAATTGTGAGGATTGGCTTTAAACCGTTTATACCATGTCAAAATGGAAAAGGACATGCTGCAGTAAATTACACTTAAAAAAATGTTATTATTGAAATTAAATTAGCAAAATTAACAAAATAGCAAAGGAAAATAAAAAGAATTAATTAAAAATTGCACAGTTTTTATAAATTTTAAATGTTTAATATTTGATATTTTTGTTATTATTATTATTTTTTATTATTTTTAATTACAATGTTTTTATTAATGATATCTTTATATTTTGGAGTGTAATACAACCAATCCAAAATAATTAATAAACTAATAAAACAGTAATACAGCATTGCAAATAGCAAGACATTTTCCACTGATTCGTTAGAGACAAACAACGCAAAATTCCTGAAAAATTCCTCCCTCAGAAAATTGCAAAACAGCATGAAGGTCTATCACCCCGTCAACACCAAGTGCTGGGTTTTAGCAGCAGCTCTGCTGTATCTGAAAGACTCATCTCCCTAAGCTCGCACCCCATCACTGCTCAATCTGCTCGCTATTATTTCAGTCTTGGAGGCAGAATTCGACCTCATAAAAGTGCCAAACGTGAGGAGAGACAGAGTTACAACCATGCGGTTCTGTTTTATTGCCGGACTGCAACAAACACTGAATTCCTGAGCGAGGCATCTGGCCCACAT
Source organism: Hemibagrus guttatus (assembly GCA_033459395.1). Lineage (NCBI taxonomy): Eukaryota > Metazoa > Chordata > Actinopteri > Siluriformes > Bagridae > Hemibagrus > Hemibagrus guttatus. Next base: position 22,804,679 of record JAUCMX010000003.1, on the reverse strand, counting down.
CTAACACGCTCAGGTGGTGTGTCGCAGCGTTATCACAGCCACCTTTGCTCTATGATTACTGAGAGTCAAAATCTGTACAGTGTCAATAACAATAAGAAGAGTTCTGCCAGCGACAGAGGGAGTCGTACATGTGCCGAGTACAACCTACATCCCTAAAATAAGCTGCATGTCCTCTTAACCGCTGATACGTGACCTTAGCTCTCCTCTGAAGCATGGTAACATGAGAAAGTGTAATAAGAGTGCAATATATTGTATTTTGAAATGACAGATAGTTGCTAGCTCTCATAGTCATTCCCCAAAAAAGGCAACAACAGACAAAATGATGAAATGTCTATCAAAAAAAAAGAAGAACAAAATACAACTCATGATAAAATATGAAAAGAGAAAAGAAAAAGGAGCTCAGAACGTACGCCAGGGTTGGCAAAGAATGCTGACTCTCTTCATCGCCTGTTTGAGGTAACAGATCTTTCAAGTTGCTTTCAATCACGTCCATTTCTTCCAGATTTCTGCTTTTTTTTCATGACTCAGCTTTCATAAAGACCACTTGGACTTTGATGCATTCAGGCGCAGTATGATTTATGACACATCCATGTCTACTTCTAATATAAAATGTTTTTTTTTAAAGATGTCTCTATGAATATGGATAGAGATACGAGTTGATACGCTGATTAAGGGTTTAGCAAGGAAGAGTTTTGCTGCAGCCTGTTCACATGCTGATAAATAAATCAATCAGACAGAAATGAGTCCAAGACAGATCTACTGTACACTGCATACGTAAAGAGTGCCAGCAGTTTGGTAGAAATCCTGAACTCTCTAGATGTCGGTGTGTAAAGCTGGCAAGTGGCCAGAGGAGATGTGAGGAGTGACTGTCAACACGTCTGACACTGATCTCGGACCAGGTGAAGAATGAAACTGGCCATATTAAATACAGTTTCGGTTGATCCTGAAGCACAGTACAATAGCTAACCAGTGTTCTGCCTAGAGCTTTGAACGTTTTTGTTAATTAATAACTTGGCTGAAGTCATTTTTTTCCAGTGAGTAGCCATCATGCCAAGCTTTCAGAACTAAAAAAAAAGGCCCTCAGCAGGGGGTCAAGTCAATAAACAACCTCAGTGTGTGCATGTGCCGAAACAATTTATGCTTCAAGAAATGACAAAACATCTTCGAGTCGGTATTGACGTTCCGTCACCCAACCCCGTTATTAAATAAAATCCCGTTGAAGAACGAATGACTAGAGTGAGCCCTCGCCAGACACTGAGACAGACTGGAGTTTGCTTTGGAGCACTGAAAGGTAAAGACCCTGTCTCACTCCTGCAGCGCCAGGGAGGAAAGAACTGATCTGTTTTCAAGAGACAGAAAAGGAGAGAAGGAGAGAGGTAGCTGTGTGAGGTTATCACAATATTCAGCCAGGACCCTGTGTGTGTGTGTGTGTGTGTGTGTGTGTATGTGTGTGTGTTACATAACCACTAAGAGAATCCCAGCAGTGGTAGGCCTTACTCCTGTACCTGCAACACCCCCCCCACACACACACACACAATGTTCCTAGGGTCTGAGTAAACAATCTTCATTCTGTGGTTTACGGCATTGTTTCATGCAAATAAATATGGCTTGAAAATAAATGACAAAATATTTCTTTCTAAATAAGTGCCTGGCTTCTTAACTGGAGGTCTTTCGATATCATTACATGCAGCTGTTTCAAGTCTTTCTGGGGTTCGAACATCATGCCGAAGCATCCAGTCATTTAAACACAGGACTGTGCAGGACCATATGTAAGAAAAACAACACCGAAACATTCACCCTCAGCTGCATTACTAATGCCCGTCTCTTCAAAAATGTAAATGAAAAACACCGCCTCGTGTCTATGTTTCTCACGGAACACTTTCCAGAAATATAGGAACTCGCCACAGCACTTTCTGCATTTAGAAGTTTACTGTAATACACCGTTCTTTTTTTTTTTTGTTTGATGTCTTTCATAGGCACGCCGCCCGCTTTCCTGCCCGTTGGCCCCCGTCCTCCCCCTAACCTTGTGCCTCTTGGGCTTTTGGTCCTGCAGCACACCTGCTAATGGTTAAATTTAATCACGGTAACATGTCAGACTGCAAGCACAAGGCCTAACTGCTGCAGTGCCATTCACGCCACCTCATATGGGCTAAACCGTGGCTTCATATCTGTTAAACAGGTTTTTCATTGGGATTAAGTAGTTACTGTAGTCCTATAATTACAGGGTGCCACTGTGTGAATATCAGCAGAATGTGATATTAGTCAGCTAGCCTTTGTTGGGGGAAAAAAATGGAAACGAGGCATCAGTGAGACTATACCCATCCTCACAAACTATAATACTTAAATAGCAGAAGGCTAAAGTGGAGATTTGACGTGATCCGTGTTGAAATCCTGTCTGTCATCGATATGGCAGGCGATATGTAGGAGCCAAATGCCATGGCTCTGTTCTGAGAAGTTGTAAGCGCTTGATTGCTACCCACCCCACCTTCCTGGGCCAACCTACAGGTTTAGCTCTCTTAAGTGTAGGCGTTTTTTAGCCAGCTGCTAAATCAAAGGCTCAGGGCAGGTTGTAATTGTGCTGATTCGTAACACATTTCATGCCTGAGTGCCCTCGGAAAAGGTTCACGTTAGAACACCGGGCTCGCTGCCGCCCAATTCGACACATATCTGTCTGCGTAAAACAACCCGTCATGAATAAACTGATGCTTTCTGTTATCGCGGTTCACACGGATGGATCTCGCGGGGAGAAAAATCCTCATTTGTCCGAAGGCAGGATTCATTCCGCTTTGAATTAAACTTAAACTTATAGGCCTTTATAAATCTGCCAACCCAGCTGCAACAAAAATGCACAGAGATTTTAACACTTAAGTACTCCGGCACTTTTCCTTCCAAACTACTTCCTTTTTCTCTTATTCTGAAGTTCGCATGATTGTAGAGTTGCGCCATGGTTGCACCGTATAGTCCACGAATGCAGCTGGAATCCATAAAAGGCCTCGAAGGGGGGACAGTCTTTTCTGAAAGCCATGGGATTTACAGTGCCGACTGCTCAACCTCTACACCCTCCAAATATTACATGATTAAAAACAAAGGAGGCTGCCTGGGCAGGCCAGAGTAAACTGCACAATTAGAGGTCTGTGTGATGGGAGCTGTTTTTGGCTGGAGAACAGTGGCCATCTGTGAACGAAACATATGATTTGCATATTATTGAAGCTGGAGGAAGGCGGAAGAGGAGAGGGCGTCTAGCTAATGAGTAAAACAAACAGCATGGCTGGGCTCTGAGGAAGATGCATTTGTTTAGAAATACAAATTGACATCTGAGCGATCACTTTACCTAGACATCTGGACCATTTCGATTAAGCACCGAAACACATGAAACATTACAATACCATTCTTTAAATGTTCTGTGTTTATCTATGATTGTCTAAGATAGAACGAAATCTATAGAAAGGGATAAATATTTAAACCTGAAATGTAAATACTAACTTGGCAGTGTGTAGTCAAGAGCAAAAGTGTGCACACCCTAGGGTTTTTAAATGAAAAAAAAAAGGTTCGTTTAGCTATAAGAATTTCAAAATGTTATGCTAAACTGTGTAAATTGTGAATGATTGTATGTATGTGAAGGGGCATGGTGGCTTGGTGGTTAGCATGTTTGCCTCACACCTCCAGGGTTGGAGGTTGGATTCCCGCCTCCGCCGTGTGTGGAGTTTGCATGTTCTCCCCGTGCCTTGGGGGTTTCCTCCGGGGTACTCTGGTTTCCTCCCCCGGTCCAAAGACATGCATTGTAGGTTGATTGGCATCTCTAAAATTGTCTGTAGTATGAGAGTGTGTCTGTAGTATGAGAGTGTGTGTGTGTGTGCCCTGTGATGGGTTGGCACTCTGGCCAGGGTGTATCCTGCCTTGATGCACGACGACGCCTGAGATAGGCACAGGCTCCCTGTGACCCGAGAATAGATCGGATAAGCGGTAGACAATGAATGAATGTGTGTGTGTGTATGGTGCCCGGTGATGGACTGGTGTCCCGTCCATGGGCCTCTTACCATGATTTTTCCTGAAATGGCAGCTGTAACCCAGGTCAGAATAAAGCAGTTATTGAAGATGAATGAATGAAAGGATGGATGGATGAAAGACAATGAGTAGCAATGTAATTATGCAATATAAACAACCGTTCATTGCGATCATAAAAGCACTGAGCCACTAAGAGAAAAGTGCTGGATGAACCATGAATGACTGACATCTGTTTATCTTTCCACAAGTGCTTTTTATTACAAAAGTCATTCTCCATCTTCTTAGCAGTGCTGTTCCAAAGAAAGTGCTTCCCAAGTTTGGGAACGTTTGATGATAATTCAAGCAGGTTCTGCTTTCCAACTGACATGTCCTCCTTGTGGCCTTCAAAACGTAATCAGATCATTTGGGAAATCCAGCCAAATAACAAAACATGACTTTAACCTTCTGCATTTAAAGCACTCAGTCAAAACAGCCATCACCCGAACCCGATAAAACACTTCAAATGTCTCAACAGCCTGCCAAACAGTGAGATAGACACGAAAGAAATCCCTAATCAACACCATCTCCCAGCATCTGGTCCTCATCTGATGAGCCATGAGCACAAATAAGGAAAAATAGGCTAATGTATTTGCCCTCAGAAGCACAGCCCATATCACTGCAACCATCTTCAAACAGCACGACCTGTGACCCCTAACGTGCTTAATCAGAGGCCGATTGTTCCTCGGCAGAGTGGGATAAGGGCAGAGGAATGAGCAACGTCCCGGGAGCTCCTCTGCAGCGCTCCTCCGTTGCTGAAAAAAGGCTCAGGTGATATTTTCCTCCAGTGCATTCAGCAGCTATACAATGGAAACTCTGGAAAGACAGCTTTGATCAGACTGGTGTTGAAGGCTAGGAGTTTCCCTTGGATCCCACTTTCAACAGAGGACCTGTGTGGAACCCCCTGTTCAGAATACTCATGCCATTCTACACCATCCAGCACAAACCTCACACTTGCAAATGTGAAAATAAAACCGCAGCTGAATGGAATGGTTCAGAACTTTTTTTTTTCTCCCCCAAGTGCCAAAGCTGTTATTTGTACTGTGTGGACATGTCCAGGAACTTAATAGGATGATCCAAAGACATCAGAGACGTGATGTAGAAGTAAAAATAAAACCAAAGCTCCCAGGATTACACCAAAAAAAGAAAATTCAGAGGTGATAAAATTGCTAGCAAGAAAATCAGGCAGAATGGTTAGCATAGAAAAGCACTTTTTTTTTTTTTTGCCAAAAAAGACTAAGAAAACAGCAAGACAAAAGTCTGGTGTGGCAGCTACTTAATAATTATCAGCTTTTTTCCACCCTTGTTTTCTCCTGGCTCCCAAGGACAATGTTCCTTAATTCCCAGGTCAAAAGTCACTGAGATAAAATCACCATAAAGTGAAAGTAGGCAAAAGTAAATACTGCGTTCCTGTCTCTCATCCTTTCCCGTTCAGTCAACTGGTTCTTCCACCTTACAAACTTTATTCAAGTTCAGTCTGACTGCTGCTTTAAATAATCAAGGCATTAATTCAGGCGTCTCCTGTGTCGGGAGTCAAACACTGTAAATGCCATGACTCAACTGAAAATACAATCAAATTGTTGTTAGTTTTAAATAATATTGAATTGTTGATTGATTGATGATTATGTCATGGTATGTCATGGATGATTATGTCAAAGTTACATACTACGTGAATGACAGAGACATGATTATCGATTGAAAAAAGTAAAATGCGACTAATAAAGCATCTCTGCAAAGCTGAACTCAACAAACATAACAAAGAAAAGAAATCGAACTGAAAATTAAAGCTTCACTAAAGCATCATTCGATTGTTTTTGTGCAAATGTTTACTAAAAATCAATATAAAAAATCTTACCAATTTAGTGTAATCCATTTTTGCTGTACAAAAATAGTTTCTGTCTGTTCTGCATTACACACATTAGACTCTTGGCTTCTGACTTCACGATTAAGGCTTACAATTCTGGCAAAAATAATTATTTTTATAGTACAGATGAAATTTGAATTTAATTTAATTTAATGTAAATGTAATTTCATTTTATTTTATATCAGGCTCCAACTTCAGCAAGGTGCAATAATCCTGTTTCTTTCAGACACCGAGTCGTTATTACTTTACTGATGTTTTTGTAACGGTTAAAACCCCAATCACAATAATGATGACAGACATGACTTCATTACATAACACATAGTATGACTAACAATATGACTAATGACAGATTTAAAAAAAAAAAAAACAACCTACAGATTATATGCAAAATTGTCCCTGATACAATGCTCGATTGATTTCTGCATAATTGAACACGCCCCCATTTGTTCATCTTTCACGCAGCATGTGGCGAATGCTCTTAATCACCATTTTACATCATTCTGTCTTCTTCGTATGAGCAGTTTTACTGGGAACACTTCACTGTCTTTAAAATGACCGCCCTGCCTACACATGTTGAAAAGGCTTTTGGCGTTACACATTTTCTCCAGCTGTTTTACATCTGCGTGCACTTTTTAAACCCCATGCACACTTTTCACACTCAAATCTTGATCTGTGAAAAAGAACAGACTCTTGCTGCATGTCTTCGATCTGCCAATCTCTAACACGCGTCCGTATCATCGCATATGGATGCTGAACCTGATGCATTCTCCTAACCTAACCTTCCATACACGCTCTGCTTTCCTTGCACAAGAGCTGGCGTCGCAGCTATGGGCGCTATCGTCAGTGCTTTTGTGGCAGGACAGCCTGTAGTTAGTGTCATTTTTAGCCTCAGGTTTAATGTGTTCCATGTCTGTGGCGTGTGGAGCACTGGGTAGCACAGGCGTCCTGTTGGATGGCTGCGTCACTGGACCTTCACACTACGCACCAATCAAGGTTTCTGCCTTAATGGCTCCGTTTCAGCACTTTTGTCTGGTTTGAACTGGCTCACACACACTGGCATTACCCAGTATATTTAAAGTGCTATCCAAAAATGAACAGGAAGACAAATCCCTGCATAAGCAACTGTCTGTTTTTAGAGGAGAGCTGAATCATTTAAAACCGAGACCATGGTTTAAAGTGTGTACATGTGTGTGAATTAATTGCTTTTTATAGTTACTGTGTTATGCCATCCTGTCAACATTAAGCCTCTTGTGATGACTGGTTAAGATCTTTTAATCTTGTAGTAGTCCTATGTTTATCCCCACAGAGCAGTCAGACCTGTCCTTGGAGGAATGAGGCCAATGAAGCAGCAGCATGTAAACCATACAGATTATTAAAAGCCCTTTATGTCACATGGTTGAATGATGGTATTTATTGCCATTTATTACAACAACAAAAAAATATCCTTCTCCTGTGACAGACAGAATATAAAAACATCTTTTGTTTGACTTTTGAAATGGATGAGCCTAAAAAAGCAGAGAAGTGCTATCAAGCCCTTGATATTCTCTGAGAATAGTAAAAGAAATAAAGAGCTATTTACAGCAGTAAGACATTAAGATAACACCACTATTCAATACAAGAAGCAAGTGTGCAGATTTCTCATCAATATAAAATTAAAATAGAATCAAACCTCAGTGCTGGCTTACAAAAAAACCCCATTAAGCAGAAACTCGACTTAAGAACACATGCAAAGCTTTGCTGAACAACAGTCTTGGGTCAATAAAGCATACCTGAGGAAGCTCACGTTCACCATACTGATGGCATCTTCATAAGAAGAGAGATGCATCTCTCCTGGCAGGGAGCTGATTATAGTACTCACTGCCAACCCTGATGGAAGCCAGCACTCAAATGAGAGCACTTAAAATTTCAAAGAGGGATTTACGCTTAAAAAAAAGCTCCTTTGAAACTCTGCCTGAGATTCAGGAAGCAACTAGGCAGGAATGCTGATGCTGGATCTGCTGTTCTGAGGCTAACATCTTTTAACTTTGAGACCAAAAGAAGAGAAATCTGATCTTAGACCGACACTCCTGCGAGATGCTTTGGAAATAGCCTTGAATTCCAGGTGATAAACTATCACAAGGTTAGAGAGCTCTAATTCTTGGAGGATTGTTGTCATTTTTGTTTCGTGAATGAGTCACACAAGACTTTCCAAAAAAATTTGGAATTTCAACAGCAAGATTGGACAACTCGGTCTGTATTTTGCAATTTCCAATTGCAAATTCCAATTTTTATCTGTCCAGTTAAGGTGAGACTGTAGCCTCAGAGTCTTGTTCTTGGTAAACAGCTGTGGAACCTGATGTGATCTTCTACCGAGCATCTGGCACCAATAACCATGCGACAGTCAAAGTCCCTGAAATTTGACTCGTCACATACACAATCATACACAGTATGACATGTAGTGAAATGCTTTTCCACTGTCCGTGTCATAAAAATAGAATCAATAAGAATAAAAGCAAATAAAATAAATTATAAGGAATAAAAATATATATTGGGGGCACGGTGGAGGGGGCACGGTGTCTTAGTGGTTAGCACATTTGCCTCACACCTCCAGGGTTGGGGGTTCAATTCCCACCTCCGTAGGATAGTGTGTGATTGCGAGAGTGTGTGTGTGCCCTGCGATGGGTTGGCACTCCGTCCAGGCCTTGATGCCCAATGACGCCTGAGATAGGCACAGGCCCCCCGTGACCCGAGTATAGTTCGGATAAGCGGTAGACAATGAATGAATGAAAAATATATATTTAAACAATCGCGTCTACTAAGAATTCAGTAAAATTCCTGAATTACTACATAGGTGGGAAAGGGAAGAAAGTATAGGGATAAACATAAGAATGTATATATGAACGCAAATATGGTAGAACAGTATGCCTGTTATGAATATTATGAATAGCGCAGATACAAAAGAGTACAAAAAAGTGTGCAATAAATCTACATTGTAGTCCTGCAGCTGCTCCCGGTTTGGGGTCGCCACAGCGAATCATCCGGTCTGCATATTTGATTTTTGGCACAGGTTTTATTCCGGATGCCCTTCCTGATGCAACCATCCCATTTTATCTGTGTTTGGGAGTGCCACTGAGAGTTAACCCATCAGTAGCTGTATTGATTCCCTGCCCAGGAATCAAACCAAGGCTGCAGTGGTGCTGAGATGTTTGGTGTGTGTTGAGTACAGACCAGAATGGTTCTAGGCATTGTAACGTGAAGCTCTTGACTGATATCTAGATGCTTTTATGTGCTGCACTGATGATATATGATTGCATGAATGCACTGGTGTTTAGGTGTTCCTAATAATGTGGCTGTTACATTTATTATCTATGGCCATATTATCCAATTCATAATAAGCTGGTTGCAACAAGGTGGAGTAGGACATACTGGATATATTAAGTTTTGAACATAATGGCATGTTACACTATTACGTTTTTTATTTTATTTTAGAAATTAGTATGCTGGAACAAAGTCACAGATTGTTTTTGTTGTCCACTTAAAAAAGCATTTCTAATATCCAACCCAGAAGACAAAGGTTTCTACACCAAATATGATTGAGCTGTAGTCATATAAAGTTGAGATATGACGAGAGTGCTGCTTTAGTTAATATAGCATTAGGAATCAAGTAAACTAATGGCAAGTCAACTTTAAGTACACTTTAACACTGAGAGGAGTGATAAACACTGATAGTTCCTGAACCTTTGCAATAATGCATGTCCATAGCTATACTTCTAGAAGTCAAGACCTTTCAAATGAGATTATAGTGGGTTTCAGACATTAGGACCAGTGTGCTTTTGAACCAATCCAGCAGTGATGTGTGGAATTGTATGCATACAGCTACAACGTATATCTAATTCACTCAACACTCACTCCTTCTCAAGATCATGGAGGATCTAGAAGGAAGCCAGTGAATGCTAGGTGTGAGGCAAGAATTCCCATGAATAGGATGCCAATCCATTGCAGGGTACAGTGCACAAACACATGCATACCTAAGGGCAATTGAAAGGTTTTCATACTGGCAAATTAGTCTGAAAAAAGAGCAAAGTTTGCATGAAAAATAATAATAGTAATTTGAAAGCTGTCATGCAGACCAGGAAGTGCACCAGGGTAACCACAAGGTGTAGGAGGTGTTCTGAGTTCAGTTGCACTGGAATTGTGCTACGATTCATGTGAATGTGAACGCAACTTAGACTCGGGTCTGCACTTGTTCTTCAAGTAAAGTAACCAGCACATGTGTTTTAGCAAATGATGCCATCATTAGTTTCCACAACACACGTACCGTGCGTGAGTGGAAAAGCAGAAGAGGTGAAATGCTTTCCTATGCAAAATAGCCCCGAAATTATAAATAGCCAAAACGCATCTCATGTTATGTTGTGTTTCTTCACACGCATTTGCGATAAAGGAAGGTGAATGCAAATGCACCAGGGTTTGATTGAATCAAGTCTGAAAGTCTTTTGATAAAAAGAGTCTGAAACCAGACCAACACTTTTGGGGGGTGGGGTGAGGTGGGGGTGGGCAATCACACTCGGATTCAGACAGCAGCAAAACAAGCCCAGTGTGAATACCACCATAGATTCAGCAATCCACCTACCATAATGTCATTTGTACAGCAGGAGGAGACCGGAGAACATGGAGGAATCTAATGTTTAGATCAGGGGAGCACGTAAAACCCTGGACAGTCAGAAACCTGAGCTCAGGATTGACACTTAAGGTCATATAAGCCATAAATGCAACATCATACTTAAAATATTCAGATGAGCAAATATCAGAATCCCTGGTACTTGACACATGTGACCTAGACACAAGCACTAAGCCAAGCAAACATAAATAAAGACTGTTAGTAGGTCATGTCACCATCCGGCTCAGTCCAAAAGGATTTAGGACAGACAGCAGATGGAACTGCAGGTATTTATACCCTCAACTTGAATCACCTGTTGACACAAATGAGTAGAAGGTTCAGGACTACTGTGGCTATGATCAAAAAAATTGGGCAAGACAGAAAATAAACCCTATCTGTTACAGTCCATCTCATTAATAGAGGTGAGAAGGACCTGAGTCGAGTTAATTATATTTCTTACTGTGTGTACAGTAGCATGAGGCAGATATATTAGTCTCCATGCTAAAAAGAGCAACAGTGCAGCTGCTGGAAAAGTGCAGCTGAATCATCATCAAGTGCAAACCTCATCGAAAAGTTCTGTCCATTTAATTTCCTCTGTTAGTTACAACACTATCCGTGCCTTTAATTTAAACACAAAGGTTTTTTCACAGTATGTTGACGTCCCATTCTGCCGGTGGAATGGAAATCGACCTATTGAAAACGAATGAATGATTTAATTGCTGCAACTCTGATATAAAATTAGTAAGGACACTGTTGGCTTTCACTGGGAGACGTTTTTAACTCTGTTGGTTTAACCTTACACAGAATTCTAGTAGTTGAACTTTAGAGACTTAGATGCTTATGAACAAACACTTGGGGCATCTGAAAGAGAAGAAATGGGTTTGATATCACTATTTACTTTGGAGATATAAACATTCATATAAAAAGAACACAAATTTGTTTTTGTTTTTTTTTATAACTTTTCTATGAAATTATTGCCCGTAGTAGGCTAGATAAAAACAAAAATACTTTTAAACTTCTATAAATTCTTAAAGCCCTGAGTGTCTATGTTCAATTGAGTCTTTATCCACCACTGTAGTGTGTGACATGAAAAAGAAATACAACAAAACAGGCCTCTGGTGAGATGAGTTGACTAAAAGATTCTTCTCAATGTCGGGAAATCTAAACTGACGATTACACATTGATTTTTACTACATTTCTCTAGGAATAATACAAGACTACAGGAGTATTATATACTGCTATGTAAATCCCAGCATTGGCAAATATAACTTCCTGCTTGCTCTGAGTATTAGAGCAAGTCTGAAGATTTCATAAGCAGTGTTCATACTACATGCAAATAATTACTCAGGTTTATGAAATTTAACCCTACTTTAACTTGAATCTGTCAGTTTTAGACACAAGAGCTAAAAGGATAAAAGAGCACAGCGTTGTGGTTAGCTGTTCACAATTTCCTTCCATAAATACAAATTTATCACCTGGACTGCTCACAGTCGTATCCTGATTTTGCTCCACCCCATCAAGGTGTGATTGTTCCTACTCGTGCACTCATGAGAAACTGTGAAAAACACTACTATTGGGGGATTGAAGATTTCTGCATTACAAACTGGTGCTGGCTATAGTAAATCTGCTCAGGCTGCGATTCTGTCCCTTGACTGCATCCCCCTGCATGCTGCTTTAAGTTGCCAGAACTTTCTGTCTGCCAGGCCAGGAAACGTCACGCTGTTGCAAAAAAACGGATGGCCGTACAACTCTCCGTTTCACCCGCGTGCTAATTTGTCATGCCCCACACAACTCACTAAAACTATTTAAAAAAAACACGGGCGAGTTGGCAGGCCAACCCCCAGGGTCCTTCAGTCCGGATAACTGGTGTAATAAAACACTGCTCATAGATGAGAAAGAAAGGGAATGAATTCCTGCATTAAATTGAAGGAGGCCTTCACGGCAGGCTGCTGGATTTCATTCAGCTCCCATGAGACCACAAAAAGGATGCTCACTTACTGGCTTTCTTTTTGGTCTTTTGCGTTGTGAATCAGTAGACTCAACAGAACACTGTGTCTGGAAGTGTAAAGGAAGATCTCGAGGCAGTGTGGTATCCTTGCACAATGAGCCACTGCTGTGTTTGGTGATTGTCTGTTTGGTTAAGTAATCTGTGGTCCCAACAGGCTGAGAGGCAGAATAACAAAAAAGCAAGTGTTGATACTTGTGGGCTGTATAAATATATTTGGATAAAGTTTAGACCCAGACACCTGAAACATCTGGCAAACACACACAACAAAAAAACAAAACTAAATTATTGCTGAAGAATAACACAAGTAAAGGGTTTATCTTCGTCATTGTTTTTATGTGCCCTGTACCTTTTTTTAGTAGATCCTGCTATTCTGCTCTGCCCCCCTTTTTTTTCTCTCTCTCTCTTTTTCTTTCCTTAAGAATTCTCTGCTGTGGAGAACAGGAAACACAGCTGTAACACTAACTCTGAATGTGTCTTTCCGAGCAGAAGGTCTGTCTTGTCAACACTTTCCAAAGATAACACTGTGGACCTCAGTGCCAGACTTGAAGCGCTGCTGCACAACTATCTCGAACTCATTCCTGAGTTAGAAAACCGCAGTCGTAAGGAAGAAGGGATGGAACATAATTGAGCTTTTAATATACTGAATATTTCTGAGGTCAGTGATCCTTATGGAGCCACTTCCAAAGGTTTAATTATGTCCTAAATCACAATGCCGGATAAGTCATCTAGGGAGGATTGAGAAGAGAAAAAATCATTGAAATCATGCAAATATATCCATTCTGATTCCACATCCTCTTCTAAAATGGCATTTCTGCTTGTCAATGTAATAAAAGCGAGTCTGCAACTAAAGCTTTTGTAATAAGTATTAGCCGAATCAAAAGTATTAAAAGATCAAAGTGATTGATGGTTAAGCTTTAGTTGAAATTACAGACCTAAAGACAGATCATCTCTCTGGTTGCGCTTGAAAAAGGTAAACAGATTTCCTGGAAGCAAAGACAGAGGGAAAAACAGCATTCAGGAAAGTAATGAGAAACCTGCCATGGAAGCATGCACAGTCACACACACCGCATGACGTCTGAGCCAGAGAGCATTCCTCCTCTTCCCTCTTTCTTCTCCTGCAGGATCTAAAACCCCACCCCTTCCACCCTGCGAGGAGGAGGGCATGACAATAGGTACAAGGTCAATGAATAAATGTAAAATCAGTTCATTAAACTTTAGTGAAAGTGGGAGAGACGGTACAGTGGAGTTGTGGGAGTACGGTTTGTCCTTTGCTTCGCATGACGGATCAAAAATCATTCTGCCAGCTTTCCACAGTAAGAAGGACATTTATAAGCTCTCACTTCTGTGTGCCACAAACTTCATTTTCCTTATATCAGCCTTACATCACTGACAAATAAAGGTGCTTTCAAAGGATTGCTTTTGATCCAATTGGTGCGCTAATCAGGATCAAATATAAATGGAAATCCTCATCAGTGCATTTGGTAAGTGATATTTTCCACAGCACTTGCAAGCGGGCAACTCTGGGCCAACACTAAGGTTTTTCTTAATAGGAACAAAGTGCACAGCTGCTCCGTAAAGGCGCATATATCAAATAACCAGCGAAGAAGCAGCCATGTTGAGGCAAAGCTCTTGAAGGATGCTATAAATGGATTGTTAAAAATTAAAGTCGACATTTTCAGCTCATTTCAGTATGTGCCGCTTTCACACATGGACCGGCTTGGCTTTCAGTATATGGCTAAAAATAACCTAAGCTCCTTTTCATCGGGATTGATGTCGTTGGCGGCTGGCTTAGTCCTACGCTCCTCCTTTTGGCCTGTCTCTTGCCCCACAATGGCCTGTTCTCTGGCAACGGCTCTCATTCAACATGAGCGCTTCTATTGACAGAGGCTGAAACTTTTCTTCTGCTTAGACTTCAAAATCAAGAGTGAATGAAGGAGAAAGATGAACAGAAAGAAAGAAGAAAGGCGCCAAGTGTCCACAGGAGATGCGATTGTGTCCTTGCCCTATCAATCAGGCAGCTGACAGGAGGTGGACGACCCCCTACCCGGCATAGTTGGGTGGAGGGGACTCGGTTAGGGTCAGAGTGAAGTGACAGCTCCTCTTTGCTGGTCACTGGCACAAAGAAGAGAGCACCCAACTCACAGAACACTGAGGGACACAGCAAAAGCCTTTCATGAGCCGAACTCTGGCCCATGCTCTCTCTTAGCCATAGAAAAGGCCTCAAAGACTCTTGGACCTTGCTCCAGGACCCCTGGTGTGAGCATGAGTGTGTGACAGTGAGAAAGATACTGACAAGAAGTACAGAGATACAATCTGTGTTCTTTTGGTAAGGGCTGCAAATCTGGGAATGAACCTGAAATGAAAGTTTAATAAAAGAACAGTTTTAACATTAGAACACAGATATTGACACTTTGGCTCAAAACACACACCAGTAAACAATTATTCTGCATAATGACTCAATAAACAGTGGAGCCATAAAAATATTCTTTTCAGTTCTTTGTTTGTGTGTGTGTGTGTGTGTGTGTGTGTGTGTGTGTGTGTGTGTGTGTGAGTGACCACTCCTAGAAAGCAGTCTTTTGAGGTCACCAGGTGGCACTCTTGGGTGAGAGGGTTTAACCTCTCTTGAACCTGCCTGTCAGACCGAATAGATCCACCTGTGTCATGCAAAACAATCAGATCCATCAATCATTTAATTTGCTAATGTAACCCCACTGGTCAAGTTAAGACCTTTCCTAGAGAAGCTAATAGCATTCATACAGGATCTAAGACCTACATTTCTACATTCTTGTGCTTTCATTCAGTTACATAAGTGCAATAATGCTTGAGGATTTCCAGAAAAATCTTACACGGTTTGCAAATTTCTGTACTTGTACTTATATGTACTTGGTGTTTTGTTATATAAAGTTAAATAAAATCTAAGGAATGTTTGGCCTTTGAACTCATTCAATAGCAAACAAAACTGAATTCAGTTCACTTTTTTGTGTAGCCCTTTTATTAATGGAAATTGGCTTTGGAAAGCAGCTTTACAGAAATATACAAATTCTGGATAGAAATTTAAAATGATAAATTTATTCCTAATGAGCAAAGCAGAGGCGACAATGACAAAGAAAAACTCCCGAAGAAACCAGTCTTCAAAACAAAGCTCAGAAGCAGAGGAAAGCACAGAGCCATGAGCCATCATGACATGAGCCAGGATGGTTCAAAGGTGCTATTTTAGTTCGGTTTTATTTGAGGCCTGCAGCTCCTAAAGCAGCTGACACTGAGAAAAAGGTCACTCTCTCTCTCTCTCTCTCTCTCTCTCTCTCTCTCTCTCTCTCTCTCTCTCTCTCTCGCTCGCTCTCTCTCTCTCTCTCTCTCTCTCTCTCTCTCTCTCTCTCTCATTCCTTCTCTCTTGAAATCTCCCCCTTGTTTTTTCTTCTGGCTCTGTACTCCTAGCTTCTTTAATCTTTCTTTTACAAAGCAGAAACCAGTCTTAGAAAATAAAGACATTCAGTCTTCCCCAATCAGTTGCATAAATCAAAGGGTTTTTTCTTCTTCATTTTTTGTTTTTCTTCTTTCAATTTACAGTACTTTAACTAAACATAGGAGTCTGAGCAAGCAAATGAAGTCAATAGGTTTAGGGTTACCTCATTTTCCATCTTTCAAGATTGAACTAGAAATGTGTGCCTTCCAGAATTATTGTCTCTCTTCATGAAAATAAGAAAAGAGGGGCACAGTGGTTACTGTTTTTGCCTCGCACATTTGGGGTTGGGGGTTCAATTCCTGCCTCCACCATATGTGTGTGTGTGTGTGTGTGTGTGTGTGTGTGTTCTCCCTGTGCTTCAGAGGTTTCCTCCCCCAGTCTAAAGACATGCATTGTAGACTGATTGGCATGTCTAAATGGTCTGTAGAGTGTGAATGGGTGTGTGGGTATCGACTGTGCCCTGTGATGAGCTGGCACCCCGTTCAGGGTGTCTCAGAGTTCCCTAGGATAGGAGTAAACACCCTTACAAATTATATTTTAAGACTACTGAGTCCCTTCAACACCTAACACTTGTAAAATGGTCCTTTCCTTTATGCAGAAGATCACAGAAAATCAGACCACTGATCCCCCTTCACATTGTACTGCTATCTTAGTATATTGTACAGCTATCTTAGCACAACACAAAAAGCCAGTTAAAGTGATGTGTGAAGGGTTAATTTCCTACAACACTCCAGAACAGCTAGTTGATATGAAATTGACATTTAACAGTTGATTTTTCAACTAGACTACCACCAATAAACTGGATTTGTTTTGTTTTTTTACCATCCTCCTTAATAAGTAGAGGACCAAGGTCCATTTCATGGCAAATTTCCAACTGTTTGACATTAAGATTTTAGCACTTTTTTTTTCTCCAGAAAATACTGTTATTAAAAAATAAGTGATTTTTTTGGTAGCACAAGTATATAATAATAATCAATAGAAATTTTGTTCTGACTCACAGTAATAAATAAATAGGTAAATAAAAACTAACTGAATAAATAAATAAATAAGCACTTATACCACATGGGCCAGTGATTGTTGATGGGAAGCGTAACTGAAGCACACTCTAGGCAAAATAGTTCTTCCACGGTGAGGAGAACAGAAACATTTGTCATGATGGGAAGCAGCCAGGGCCGGAAGACAGCATATGAGGCCAGAGGCTTTTGCTCTCTTAGAATCTTAGGAACATCTTGTCAGGAAACTCAATGGCATATGAAAGAGATATGGGTCAAATAGTTCAGGTTAGGAGATTGGACAGGGATTTTGGCATCGGCCATGAAATAAATCAGATCCTGATTTTCAGGCAAAAAAGAGCAAGCTGCTTTGATAAATGTACCAGTTTAACAATGATATGGATATGTTTTTGTGTGTGTGTGTGCACATACGAGTGTATAACTAACATCCGGGACTGGCACCCATCACGGCTGCACTGCAGCATGAAAATAATACCCAGAGCAACACAGAGCAGACACAGGTTGGCTAAAGACAGATGCAGTACAGATCCTGCCCTACTGCTTCTCGGCTGCTCCGTCCCTCCATCCCAATCAGCATCAAAGAGGAGAAAAAAGACAAGAACAGTCTGTGTTAATGGCCACCATAAAAGTTGCTGGCTTTGATATGTTCACCACTCTGCTTTTTCAAACTTTGATAAAAGACTAGAATTGGTGTTCCAGATGCTATGCAAAGTATTTAAACAGAAATTAGCCTTCAAAAAAAATAATTAAACGCTTATAGAGTACATTCATTCAGCTGTTCATAAAAAATGCTCTCATGTTTATTCTGCGCTGGCACAAATATTAAAGGCTCATAAAACTGGACTCGAAAACAATGGGGTCAAAACACAGACATTTTGTACTTTGTGTGGCTTCGAGTTCAAAACAATATGAATCAGTAACTGAACGGAGTTCTACAATAACACAAAGTGGTCCTTGTTTAGGAGACTATGTTTGTTCGTCTCTTACCAAATGTTTGCAAGGCACCGAGGCAGGGCATGAACTGTTCTCAATACAGCCCATTCCAGTGAAAAGCATTTCAAATGACTTTTTTTTTTTCAGGCATTTATAGAAATATGCGAGATTATTATTATTGAAATGGTTTCATTTTCAAAGGTGGAAAAAAAATCCTGAGAAATTATAATTCAGTGAAATCATCTTACCGAAATAAAAGTGGATGCGTTCAGCCAAAAATAGACTCAAATGAAAGTCAAAATAGTAATCAAAGAGGAAGTCGTAATCAAATATTAAAGGAAGTAAATGGTTTTTATCCGATGAAAATAAGGTCACTGCAGAAGACAAACTGAATCACACGATTACTGATCGTCTCTTTCCATGCTACAGATTGTCCTTGTCTGGATGTTTATTGCGATCTTCGAGACTTCTAACCAGTCCTTTGCATATATTCTTGAAATTCTGTAGTGAAAATTCGTAGTTTATTTCTTAAATGTTTCATAGATTTTTTATTTTATTTTTTTTAAATATTGTATGTAAAACCTAGCTGAAGTCAGGAGATGAGGACAAACTTTTATCAGACTTCAAGATAGTAGGTTGCATAGTTTTGGTAAAAACGCATAGTTATGCCATAAAACGAGCGGATAAATAAAAGGCGGTAATGTAATGTTTAATTGGAATGGGCTGAATAGCATTATGTTTTTATTAAAACAATGGTAGCTAGTTACTTATTGTTACGTTCAATGTCAGTTTTCTAATTTACATGATTTTACTGCAAGTCCTAACATATAAATGTTAAGATGTTGATTTATTTTCTTGCAGAACTTGCAATATATCTTGATAAATGCTATTTAGTCCTCTAACAATGCAAGCATTTTTCTGGTAGTAGATCACAAATAAACTACATTCTTGTAAGAACTTCAAACAGCATGTTGTAAAAAGCATTATTAAGTCTAGCATCTTTACAAAACCACTTTGCTAAGTATATACTTATATATAAATATATTATCGATGATCAGTTTCACATCCTGTTACCACTCGGTTTCCACATTTCCACAATAAACTGAATCTTCATTTTCTGCTTTATTCAAAAGCTAAATCTGCATTCAGTTACTACTGACATGTTAGACACCACAAATAAGCCAGTAAAGAAACGACTCACTGGATCGAGTGGGCGAAGATGTTGTATGGTGAAATGTCTTCCAGATACTTTACAATGCCATTGTTAAAACACAGCCTGAAACCATTGCTCTATTTTAGCATTGTTTACTGTCCAAAGCACAAACTGTTTGTGTGAATGGATAAAAAGCTTTTGTCAAAAAAACAAAAAACAACAAAAAAAAAAAACCCCAAAAAAGAGATGTTTAAGCAAACCTCAGTCACGACATGAACACCATGAGACAACACAATGCCACAGATCCGTGAAGCGATGCTGAAACACTGCATGCTGTTTCAACCTAGCGGTGAGGTTTGTTCTTGTCTGGAAGAAGTAGCTGGGAACTGTCACACAGAGCTCTTTTTATATTTCCAAGCTTTGATGTGCATACACAAAAAAAAAGCCTTGTGTATATGCCTATTTCTGAAACACGAACATGTAAATGATGACAGCAAACACAATGCCTAATTGGCTCGCTGCGAGTCAGAGTTTGGCCACTTCACTGACTCTTCAGGCTGTGGAGCAGAAAGAAGCTATAGACTCAACAGGAGGTTGACACCTTCACTGCAGTTGAAGCTGGCCAGGAAAAAGCGAAGCGATCAACGTACAATAGCCAAGCAGATTAAGCATGTCTCTTGTATGTCGTTCTCACAGGCAAGTGGGGCCACGTATCCATTTAGTGCCACCATCCCTTTCTTTGGGATGGCAAAGAGGAACAAAGGTTTCTCAATCTTCTCCCACGCGGGATCCATGCTGGAACTCTTCAAATGCTCGGGTGGGTTATAAGGGGTCTGGACACTACACAGCCGGCCCTTATACTCATACCGCATTCCCTATTAACCAGGCGAGGGCCGAGAAACACTGTTTAAACTTCAATAGCACACAAATCTTTAAGGCAATGAGGTGAAAAAGCTACATATATGAGCATATTTAGCCATTTATATCCAAATCACTGAAATCTCTTTATCTTTTGCAGATTATAGCTGAGGTGGAATTGTTAACATATTCGCCTATGTACTGCATGTATGTACTAAAAGGATTTGTTACGAGATCATACATCAGTAACAAAACATCACCGTCTGAAAAGGTTCCTGGTTGACCTTGAAAATGTTTAGCAATTTCATGCCAACTATTCTGGGGCAATTTGACGCTGTGCAGCATCATAGAGATGTTAAACAAACTGCCAAGTTCTGTTGGGCTCTCTTTAAAACTTTCCACCGTTGTTGTGATTGTTGTCATGAACTGCACCACAAATTGATAACTCTGACCTTACATTTTAAAATATTCACTAATCAAAACAAATCAGAATATTGCTTTTCAAAACTGATTGAATAATCCAAGTCAAATTTTAACCGTATTTGGAAATCAGGTAGTGTTAATAATCAAAACCTCTCTATAATTATGTATAGGCATGCGATTTGAGACAGCTTTATTTCTCCATACTGTTGAAGAGATCATGTCGCTGTGTTATACTGTCTTCATTATTTACATAGATATTAAAAAAATGTCCATTCATTGCTTTCATTTTTTCAGAGGTGCATGAGTAACATACAGATTGAACAAAGCTGAGCTGCACAGAGCCACATGGACAGCCTAACGATACATGAGACTACTGTGGATGGTACCAATTAGAAACCATGAAGATGACTTTGGGCTGTAACTGATAAACAGTTTTGCTACGACGGCTTAGGACTACAGCTGCTATGATAACTTTAGGACTTCAACTGCCATGAACAGTTTTGCACCTAAGTCTCCATCAATGAAAATTTGAAAACTTCATCAAAATAGACTTCATATTATAATTGGAATGAATTTCCCGGTGGCATAATTGCACTTTTTGGCCATATAGTACACAGCTATAAAAAAGAAATTATTTATAATCACACTATCTGGTGTCACCCAGATGAGGATGGCTTTTGGGTCTGGTTCCTCTCAAAGTTTCTTCCTCAAGTTGTCTCAGGAAGTTTTTGTTCTGGCTACCATCACCTCTGGTTTTCTCAATGGGGTAAATGTATACATTTGAAATGTATATCCTAAATTTATATATTTCTGTAAAGCTGCTATGACCATGTTAAAAGCGCAATGCAAATAAAATTTAATTGAATCCATAATTGAATCCATAGAACCTCAAGGCAACTCGTGTGCTTGACCAAGTTAGAGGATATTAAGTCTTATCCAGGCAGTAAAATGTGCCTAATCCCAAACTCAAAGATCCATTACATCTATACTAAAAATCACAGCATAACCTTCAATACATCCTGATTTAACAAAGTAAGGAAAACACCTGATGGCTCATGTGTGTTTTATTTATTTATATACGGTGTAGCCCTCAGGCCCTCATCCTCCAGCACTGCCAGCTTCATCGCTGCTTTTATGGCTCCATTAAACTCCATTATTCTCCAATATATTAAACATCTGATAATGTGAGGAATAAACTTGAACCTAATTTTATTTGCTCAAAGAGGATGCCACTCAATTGTAGTAAACAAATCTGCCTAATTTTTAAACTATCTATGCTACAAGCCATATCTCATGTTTACTTCTCAATAAGATTTGCACAAGCAGCTGCACAGAAAATGAGTGATGGACATATGTGGGGCTAAAACACAAGCAATACATTGTTTCCTGCATCAGTTTTGCTGAGCTTGGAGCTTAGTCAGCCTGATAACAAAACTTCACCCGAGCTTCTTTGCCAAGTGACTTCATGGCAGAAACATATCCTCACAGCCTGAGCCATGAGAGACTGAGATTCCTTTCAGTCGTTTCTCTGCAAGAGCTGTTTCCCTGTAAGAGTTCTTCTCTATTCCAGATAAATTCAAAATTCCAGAGAAAGCTTCAATCAACACAGGACTGTACATAGAGCTAACTGTTTTCTCATGAAGTTACATGAAGTTTTGAGTTAGCTTAAGCTCTTAAGCAATGATTGTTCATTACATTAAGGCTCTTAAACAAAACCTCTTAAAGCTTAAAGTAGGACAGTTTGTGGGGGCCACTTGGGGGGGTGTTTTTAAATTGCAACAATCATTTCAATATTGAGTTGTCTAATTGAATTAATTTTTGAATAAATAAATAAATAAATCTTTGAGTTTTTAGTTTGAGTATTTGAGTCAAGAATGTTGAATCACTTATACACTAACTGGTCACTTTATTGGGGGGGCACGGTGGCTTGGTGGCTAGCGTGTTTGCCTCACACCTCCAGGGCTGGGGGTTCGATTCTCTCCTCCATGATGTGTGTGTGGAGTTTGCATGTTCTCCCCGTGCTTTGTAGGTTGACTGGCATCACTAAATTGTCTGTAGCGTGTGTGTGTGTGTGTGTGTGTGTGTGTGTGTGTGTGTGTGTGTGTGTGTGTGTGTGTGTGTGTGTGTGTGTGTGAGTGTGAGAGATTGGGTCCTGCGATAGACTAGCATCCTGTCCAGGGTGTACCCTGCCTTGTGCCCATGGTCTCCTGGGATAGTAGTAGGATAAGCAGGTATAGAAAATGGATGGATGGATGGATGGATGGATGGATGGATGGTCACTTATGGATGGATGGTGCAATTATCCAGTCAGTAAATAATGTGCAGTGAATTCATGAATCCAGAACAGTTCCAGCTAACAGTAAAAGCTTCAGTAACTGAAATATCTACTCTGTACAACCGTAAGTGAGTAGAAATGCACAACATCTCGGAATGCCAAAGCTTGAGGCACATGGGCAAAAACACCTGATCTTTTTTCCAATGATCATGACAGTCAGTCAGTATATACAATCGTTTATTTTTTAGGAGCTCCTTTCCTAATCAGTGTGGTGTGATGCTACATTGTAGCTTGTGTTGTCATTGGCTGCATCCCAAATAACCTACTACACACTATATACTATGCACTATTTACTGTCTAGTGTGTAAATTTTAGAAGGGTAGTATCGTCTCAAATGGAACACTCAGGTTTTGTTTTTTTAATAACCGGAAGTATAAGATTATGGCAAATTGCATCGAATATGCGCTCGTTTTATCAGGATACAGTGAATTTATTTACATTTATAAGATGTCTTTTTTTTCATCAGTGCCTGGTAGCCCTGCCCCTGTTCCACTACACAAGCAGAGCTGTGATCCTTGAGCTCATGAAGTCTCCAACATTCCACACTGGTTTTTTGTTGTGGGTTTTTTTCCCCCAGCTAAATAAATGCATCACCCAGGTACTTAAAGTGCACTTCTTCTTAATGGACTTTTCAGCGTGAACACATGACTCACACTATTTACACTACAAAACAGCGCAGAATAGTGCATTAGAATGCAATTTCCATTAGTATGCAGTTTCTTGTGATTGCATTTTAAAAAGCTTTGGTTGTATTGTGGGCTACAGGATTCACTTATGTGGACTGAGAGTTGTGAAAAATTTCAACATGTTTTATGAGGCAAAATAAACACAGCAGAGACAGAAGTTCAACCAGTCAGAAAATAGCCAACCACCACTAGTAACCAGCTACTCAGCACTGTGAGTGGCTGTGTGATTCAGGTTCTAGGTCATCTGTTTTTCTGCTTGACTCAAAAATTGGCTGGGGTTTCAATTTTATTTGGACGTTACTGTGTCCTCTTGAGCAATACGCTCAGTAAGGGCTGATTCTGCTTGAATGCGGGTGTAATGTACTGACGGGTTTTAAAGCGGAATGACCACCTATGATTAATGCCCTCAAAGAAAATAAAGACAAAACGCTGAGCCTGGTCTTAAAATAACACTCAATAAATGATTAGAGTAAAACACTAGAATATTTTTCCAAAGAGGCATACCAATATTTTTCTCTACTAAGAACTGCAAGTAAGCATCATTATTACTGCAAAAATCACAGCACTTGACATGAATTTCACTGAATTGAAAGCATTCACTAACTGCACCTAAATGAAAATGTGTAAAACTGGAAATATGTCATTATGTACAACTTGTTATTACATATTTAAACAATTTGGTGTACAGAGCTTCAAGTATACTGTTTCCCTTTTTTAAAAAAAAAAAAAAAAAAAAAGCAAAGGGATTTATTTCTGGGCTGAAAAAGCAAGAGATGCCTGCTGCTAGCACATCCCCTCCCAACAGAGCCAGTGCCAAAAAGGCTCAGCTCTGAGGTGAGCGGCCTAAGTGCTGACATCAAAGAACTGAGAAGAGGTGGCGGAAGTCAGCGTGGAGGCGATAGAATCTGCAGGAGGCCAATGGGGCTCCGGCCCTGCTCCAGGAGTGCCACCGTGGGACGTCTGGAGGCCAGAAGGCCATACAGGCCATGGAGCCTAGACCACATGGACGTGGCTCTCTCCTTGTCCCACATGGCACACACATGCCCCTTTCTAGCACCACATCCAGCCAGTCAGCCTTATTTTCATAACCACTCCAACCAGGAGGGAGACTTTGCAGAACTACTGGTTTTCTTCTGAAGTGTCGGAAGCCTTTGTGCACAACTGTTTTATTCTCCCTCAGAAGCACTTACAAAGAAATGAGTGTGCTTCTGTCTTTCTATAACCAAAGAAAGATCTGGCTCATATGTGAATATGAGAGAGAGAGAGAGACAGAGAGAGAGAGAGAGACAGAGAGAGAGAGAGAGAGAGAGAGAGAGAGAGAGAGAAAGAGAGATCTAAGATATGCACCATAATCTTATGACTTCATTTTCACTTGCACAAAGTCACATTAGTCAAACTTGTTGTGAGCCGTGTGAGCCTGTTCTTAAAAACATGTTAACATTATCTTAGCTTTAATCCAATTATGTGAAATTCAATTTTGGACTGCAATAAACAATAAATAATACAAGTTTATTCATATATAAAATTTCTACTTGACTTACATGCTAGCCAAATGAATCACACAGAAAATACAATCATTGCTATCACTCTGTTGAAGAAATTCCTGTAATCTTCATGGACATGCAATACAAGCTAGCTTTCACAAATCTGCATGGAATGAAGATCCTACGAACTAAATACTTGAATCAAATATAAGAAAAAGAACTATTCTCTGAATGGACTGCTTCTGCAAATAAAAGAAAAGCCTATTCAGCTGTGAACAGTTTGAAAGAAGCCTGTAGACCACCTGCACTGTTAAGCGAGACTATTTTTGTCCTCCGCTAGAGCGTGTTGAACATCTCTATTCCTGGGACACAGTGAGAAGTGATAAACAGCATCCACTGTACCGTCGTGAAGGTTTATTTTCCATGTTAAGACCTGCCGTACCGAATGGTTTGGGTTAACAGCCCTTGTAAAAGCAAAGTGTATTTAATTGTACTGAAAAGAAATATAAAGAAGTTTTACTTCTGTAAAAGTATACTATTAAGGTTAACACTTTAGTACAGTACAGTACATACTTCAATGCATACTAAACATATTATTTTGAAACAACCTATTACAACTTGGTGTAATTAAATTGTAATAAAGGTTTATTACAATTTAATTACACAAAAGTTGTACTAGGTTTAAACATGTCTAAAATACAAAGTGGGCATTGAAAACAATAGATTTAAATGTCATTTGTAGACAGAACCCTTATTATACTAATAGTACATTATAAATATACTACTCTGTACGAGATACACATGTACAATATAATTCAGTGCTATGTATACTTTATAGCAATATAGAAAGCATAATATGATCACCATCCTACACTGCTTCTGTTTTAATGTGCTGAATAATTAAGGTGTTGAATAACAGTGAAGGAAGTACACCTCCTAGATTCAACAAAATGACGACAATTAAATATACTTTAAGTTTAAATCATCTTGTTGATGTTTCTCATGTAAAATCTACATTTATATCTATGAATTGAATGAATGTGTACGTACAGCATCCTGAAGAATACTTTAAAAGGTATTACGTTCTTAAAAATATACTTTCAAACAATCCAGAAAGGTCTTTTATTTTACATGCATTTCCAGAATGAACATGGAATGAAAAATCTACTTTTAATATTCTTCCTATTTTATGCTCTGCTTGGTTTTCACAAGCGAGGCTATTTCTGGTGTATCAACAAAGCAAGCTCTTAAATGCCTTTCCGTAACTCGAGCTGAGCAAATGTATAGTTTCAATGTGTGCTCCAAAACTGAGCTAATCTTCAACTGGATGGTTGGATTTGTTCACGAAGGGGTGAGAAAATAAAGACCAGCACCTTGGAAAATCACAAGATGAAATTCTGCCCCTTCTGCAGGCTGCTATTATTAGATGCTTATTAGACACTTTTCATTCCCGAATGCCTGAGAAAGAGTCAGCGAAGGCGTAATTGAAAAGACATCAGTGCCTCATTGTGCCCTCCTATAATACTCTTCATGCTCTCCTCTTTGGATTAGGGATTATGTTTGAACTTGGAGCTCTACCTTGGTTTTCATTGTCTTTTTTTTAGGTCAGGGTTGACCAAACAGGAATGACAATTAGTTCAGAGAGATTGCAGAGACTAACGAAGGATGTGCAGGGCCCCAAGATCGGGTTACTGCTGAGCGACCTGATAAAAATACCTCCTTGAATGACCATGTAGACAGTTTTAATTTTTTTTTTTCCTCTTAACGCTGCAAGGAAGCCGGCAGCAGGCGCAATGGGAACCAGATGGTTTGAGAGAAATGTAGCAAATGTCTGTGCATGAGCATGTGTGTCTGTGTTTTTTTGGTGTGTGTGTGTATGTGAAAAAGAGAGAATCTGACAGGCCATACACCACTGCCATGTGTCTGTCGGCGTTTAGAAGTTTGTCAGGAGAAAGCACAAATTAAACAAGCTGCTGAAAACTAACAAGCAAACTCAATCAGATCTCTGTTTGCTATGGTTTATTTCAAAGCCAGACGAATTGTTATGTATAGAATGTTATCAGGTATCACCTTGTACACTTCTTTTCAAGCAGTGTGTCTGAAGTCAGACATGTCTCAGCACAAAGTAGTGTGAAACAGAAACTACTGGAATATATGAAAAGAGCTGGTGCAGGTAAGGTCTCACGGCGTACCGATTTGCAGGAGCACTCCCGACTCCTGGACAAATGTTCGCTCTCTGAGTTTAACAGATGGCAGCAAGAGTGAGCTCCAGATTAGCAGATAAGCAGGGTTGTTCGAGGGATGAAAATGTCAGCAATTTGGGTCAACAGACAAGAGTAGAGCATCTGCAGAAAGAATTTCTTATCATCACTGTCATCCAGCATGGGAAAGTCATCTCAGGGCCCCTGCTGGCAAAGACAGCAGAGCAGGCTTGGTAAACATCAGTCCACCCTACTGTATGTGGGTCTCTGAATATATGCCAGTGCTGGCATTATCTCAATATCGATTGAAAAAAAAATCACACAAGCAGGACATGTCAAAAGTGTAGCGCAAAACGTTATGATTTATAGATTTCTGTTCATCTGTTCAACAGGCTTTTAAGTGAACTGACTCAGAAATCGAAACAAGCTGTTCAGAGAAAGTTTTTTTCCTTTTTCTCCTGTTTCTTCTGTGCAGCGTTGAAATGTTATCTGTGACCCGGGAAGCTGTAAACCCCTATGTGTAGGCTGTCCGGGCATGGAAAGCCAGATTGGGAGTAGATAGCATCATCTCACCACCATACTGTCTTGTGTTCAGCACTGAAGCTTGGACAGGAGTTTCTGACCCCTTTCTCAGTTCACTCTGTTGTGTTTGAGTTTGGTGTTTGGTTTGGCCGTCAGATTTGACTCTAAATCCATTAGAATGGGGAAGCACAGGAGATGAGAGAGTGGCAGATGGGATTGCAGCTTCATGGCTTCACAAATGGCCTTTTATCTAAAAAAACAAAAACAAACCACAAGCCTGCAGTATGGAGTACATGGAGACCAAGAATATGACTTCAGTTCAGAAACCTTTATAACAAAAACTCCATAAATGTATACAGTATCCATTTTTGGACAATATATTAGTCAGGAGTAAACAGCGTTGGCTCGTCCAACAAATGTTCCTCATTCACAACTCTACATTTTTAGTTTTAATGAAATACTAATGACCTATTTTTGGCATGACCAATCATATAAATACCAAAATATATAGATTTTGCTCGACATAAATCAATGTTCTGTTCAATCAGAGACAAAGAGATATCATTATATTTAGTAATCAAAAATAAAAAGCACAAGCAGATGCCCTTTGGGGCTGGAATCATGATTCCCCATGTCTATGAAAATGTTCAGTGGAGAAGGAGCATTTATTATTAAAGCCATTTCCGGACATTTGTGACAACCTTTTTTGTCAATTTCCTGTCCGATTTTCAATACATTGCACAAAAAGCCAGTGAACAGTAGCCCCACTACATCAGTGCTGGCAAAGACACGGAGCTTATACCTTAAACCAACTACAACTGCACCATCATGTGATCTAATCTATAACTTATTCTGATGTCTTGGTGCTGAGTCCATTCCTCCAGGCCAGGTCTGCAATGATGGCTAGTTTTAGACATTCCTCATGGCTACAAGTGTAGCTGGTAGCTAATGAGAGCCTTGGCGTTGACTCTGGAAAAGAGACATCCTGCAGGTGCTCATGCGAAACTCACTTCACTGTGCCGGCATGATAAACACAAGGCTGGACGTATAAATATCCCATCGTCCAATCTTCTTCTTCTTCTTTCGGCTTTTCCCTTCAGGGGTCGCCACAGCGAATCATCTCTCTCCACCTATCCCTATCTTCTGCATCCTCAACACTTGCACCCACTAGCTTCATATCCTCATTGATTCCATCCATATACCTCCTCTTTGGCCTTCCTCTTTGCCTCCTGCCTGGCAGCTCCATGTCCAACATTCTCCTACCAATATACTCACTCTCCCTCCTCTGAACATGTCCAAACCATCTTAATCTGGCCTCCCTAACTTTGTCCCCCGAACGTCCAACATGAGCTGTCCCTCTGATGTACTCGTTCCTAATCCTGTCCAATCTTGTCACTCCCAAAGAGAACCTCAACATCTTCAGCTCTGCTACCTCTAGCTCTGACTCCTGTCTCTTCCTCAGTGACACTGTCTCTAAACCATACAGCATGGCCGGTCTCACCACTGTCCTGTACACCTTCCCCTTGATTCTCGCTGATATTTTCCTATCACACAGAACTCCTGACACCTTTCTCCACCCATTCCAACCTGCCTGCACTCGCTTCTTTACCTCTTTCTCACACTCTCCATTACTCTGGACTGTTGACCCCAAGTACTTAAACTCCTGTACCTTCTTCACCTCTTCACCCTGTAACCTTACTGTTCCACTTCCCTCCCTTTCATTCACACACATGTACTCAGTCTTACTACCACTGACTTTCATTCCTCTTCTCTCCACCTCCACCTCTCCAGGTTTTCCTCCACCTGCTCCCTGCTCTCACTGCAGATCACAATGTCATCTGCAAACATTATTGTCCAAGGAGACTCCTGTCTGACCTCCTCTGACAACTGGTCCATCACTATAGCAAACAGGAAGGGGCTCAGAGCCGATCCCTGATGCAGTCCCACCTCCACTTTGAACTCCTCTGTCTGACCTACAGCACACCTCACCACTGTCCTGCTCCTCTCATACATGTCCTGCACCACTCTGACATACTTCTCTGCTACTCCTGACTTCCTCATACAGTACCACAGCTCTTCTCTTGGCACCCTGTCATACGCTTTCTCCAAGTCTACAAACACACAGTGCAACTCCCTCTGCCCATCCCTATACTTCTCCATCAAAATTCTCAGAGCAGAAATTGCATCTGTTGTGCTCTTTCTGGGCATGAAGCCATACTGCTGCTCACAAATTTCCACTACCTTCCTTAACCTAGCTTCCACTACTCTTTCCCATAGCTTCATTGTATGGCTCATCAACTTTATCCCCCTATAGTTGCTGCAACTCTGCACATCACCCTTATTCTTAAAGATCGGCACTAATACACATCTTCTCCATTCCTCAGGCATCTTCTCACTCTCTAAAACCCTGTTGAACAAACTAGCTAAAAATTCCACTGCTGCCTCTCCCAGACACTTCCAGACCTCCACCGGGATGTCGTCAGGACCAACTGCCTTTCCACTTTTCATCCTCTTCAAAGCCTTCCTGACTTCATCCTTTCTAATCTTATCTACTTTCTGTTCCACAGAGTTCACCCCTTCTACTCTTTTTTCCCTCTCATTTTCCTCATTCATCAGCTCCTCAAAGTACTCCTTCCATCTCCTCTGTACACTCTCCTCACTTGTGAGCACCCTTCCATCTCTATCCTTAATAACTCTAACTTGCTGCACATCCTTCCCATCTCGATCCCTCTGCCTAGCTAACCTGTACAAGTCCTTCTGTCCTTCTCTAGTGTCTAACCTAGTGTACAACTTGTCATATGCCTTCTGCTTGGCCTTAGACACCTCCCTCTTCACTCTGCACTGTAACTCCTTGTATTCCTGTCTATTCTCTTCAGTCCTGTCCATGTCCCACTTCTTCTTGGCTAACCTCTTCCTCTGGACACTATCCTGAACTTCCTCATTCCACCACCAAGTCTCCTTATCTTCTTTCCTCCTTCCAGATGACACACCCAGCACCTTTCTTCCTGTCTCCCTGATCACTTCTGCTGTAGTTTCCCAGCCATCTGGCAGCACTACCTGACCACCCAGAGCCTGCCTCAACTTCTGTCTAAATTCCTCACAACATTCCTCCTTTTTCAGCTTCCACCACTTGGTTTTCTTCTCTATCTCTATCTTTGACCTCTTCTTCTTACAGACCATCAAAGTCATCCTACACACCACCATCCTATGCTGTCTGGCTACACTCTCTCCCACTACCACTTTACAGTCACTAATCTCTTTCAGATTGCCTCTTCTACATAGGATAAATATCCCATCGTCCAATAAAATATAGAAAAGAAATGAGAATGACGTGCTGGAAAATGTGCTCTCATGCCTGAAACTGGCTGTCTTCTGAGCCGGTCATACAAGCACACAAGTGAATAAGGCACATAGAAATGAAAGAGTGAGAAAATGTGTAACAGTGTATGATAATTCAGTGGAAATCAGTGAAATGCTGTGGATATTGTTGAAAGAGTTGAAAACTGGTTTGGCGCAGGGTCTGAGCAGCTGCAATCATGCTTATTTTAAGTACAGATGTCTCAGTGTCTTTTTTTTCCTCTACTGTAATATTGTTTACAGCTTGGAATGGTCCAAGGAATTATGGAGAATTTACAACTCCAAAAGTCCCACGTATACACATGCTTCTTTTGGGAAACACTGTTTCAAGTTGTCATTCACAATGCCAAAAACGACTAATTCAGCTGTGAAAGATGTTAAAGGATATATAAATCACCATTCAAACGTGTTTCTAAATCACGCCAGGTCAAGCAGAAATGGCCCAGTGCACTTTTCCCTTAACAGCTCCTTAAAAAGACAGCATCCCTTTAAGACGAAGGCTGTCCATAATCTGGATAAATCTGAAAACGCGCCATTTTCTCCAAGTTTCGATCTAATATCGAGACTGAGACTGCGTTTTTGTTCAGCGAAAAGCACTACATTTGAAAGTGCTGTTATCATTTTTAGATTTTTAGTCACGTGACCCATTCAACTCAAAACAAACAAGAAGGTGAAGATGCTCTCCTGCAATGGTTGTGCTTGCTATCCAATTCGTTAGTGCCGTTAAAGATTGATGTCACTTTGCATGACCTTCAGATTGCATTTTTTTTTTACCAAAGAGGGGGCGGAACGTTCACTCGCAACTGTGAGCAACAACTCAACCACTTCTTCTGTTCATTCAAAAAAATGAAATAAAACTGCTATACAAATAAAATTGAGATGAATAGAAACACCTGAGGAAAATGACAAAGACCAAAGTTTCTTATGATTTTAAACATTCACAGTATGTTTAACAGGCAATTTTTGGAAAATGTTTAAATGCTCCTGTAGATCAGTACACTGGCATTTCAATCTGACTTATCATAAATTTTCAATAGGTATAAAACAAAGGAATTATTTTATTGGCACAAGTCTGATATAAAATGAGTCAGAACACTGTTGGCTTTCAGTATGAGACGTGTGTTTTTCCCTCTGTTGAAATAACCTTACACAGAATTTTAGTGGTTGAAGATATCACAATCAAAATTTAGATGCTTATGAACAAACACTTGGGGCATCACAGAGATCAGAAATGGGTTTTATATCACCATTTACTTTAAAGATATATATATATATATATATATATATATATATATATATGGATTACATTTACAGGGGGCATTGGTGGCTCAGTGGTAGGTTTCTCGCCTATCATGCAAAAGGCCCGGGTTCGCTTCCCAGCCAATGCCTCAACCCCAGCCACTGGATGCAGTGCCGGTCCCAAGCCTGGAAAAATTGGAGGTTTGCGTCAGGAAGGGCGTAAAACTTTTGCCAAGTTGTTGTGCGGACCTCCGCTGTGGCGACCCCGGACAGGGAGCAGCCGAAAGCAACTTCTATATGGATTACATTTACAGCATTTGACAGGTTCCCTCAACCAGAGTGACTTTATGAGAATTGATCTCATTTACACAAATGAGCAATTGAGGGTTAAGGGCCTTACTCAAGGGTCCTGCAATGGCACCTTGGTTGTCCTTGGATTTGGATCTGGACAACCTTCCAACAGTAGTCCAACACCTTAACCATTGAGCTACCACTTTTCTATGAATATTTTCCCCTTAGTAAGCTTGCTGCAAAACTACAAATTCTTAAAGCCCTGAATGTCTACCTTCATAAAGCCATTAACCAAACCAACTGTGGAGAGTGAACTGACAAAGAAAATCAATTCTGAATATGGTTACCCGAAAACAGGCATAAATGACATTTTTTGGCCTCTGGTAAAAAGTGTTTAAAGAAAAATGCTGTTATCAAATATCTGGATTGGGATTAATTAGCACAGTTTAGTGTTGTCTCCTCCTCTAACACATTCACTTCAGCACAGTTATTAGTTAGATGATTAGTTGATTCAGGTGTTTTAGGTCTGGGAAAATTCTAAAATGTGCAGAACAGTGGCGTTCTACAGGACCAGGCTTGGGAACCTATGCTCTAAGATCACCTATGATGTGGGTTGCCACTCTTTATGGTTTGCCAAAGCAGTTTAAATGCTAGCCATAGCCCCATTGTTAGCCTACATATATAGTCTACCTGCTCTCTCATGGTAAGCAACAATTAACCCAATCATAACAAAGAGCATTGGGAAGTTTTGGGAAGAGAATTGCTGCTTGTACTGACCTTTTAAATCAGTAGGCCTCGTTTTTATAGTCGAGGTTTTAATTGGAAAAAAAAATCACTGACAAGCAAAGTCAAATATCAGTTAATTAGAAAAGTGTGTCAGAGAATATTATCTGGCTTTAAATGCTGTGCTTAATTGAATAGTGAAAAAATAGCACTACTTCTGTGGTATTTATATATAAATGTATATCTAACTTTAGTGCATTGTGCACACTAAGGCAAACTTTGGACCCATATTATGGGGCGAGAACCACAATGTGCTTTTAACTATCGACCATGAGGGGGTCTGAATTAAATGGAGCCACAGGGTGGGATCATTAGGGACGTTTCAGAGCGTTTGCTTCACAAACAAAATAGAGCTTAAACCATGGCACCGATACAGCATAGGAGCTCACTGCCTCATTTACATTAACAACTTCAAAAATACAAAGTGTCTGTAGAATCTGTAGTGCGGAAGAGGTTAAGAAAAATAAACAGTGTCTGGGTTTAATGGCACCAAACTTTGCCCTTATCCAAATGAATCACAGGTCTGGCCCTGTTTTGGCATAGCGAAGCCCAGCCATCATGCCCTGATTATAACAAAGCCCAGCATCAAGAGCTAGCTGGCACAGTGGACCTCACAAAACCATTAGCTCATCCGGTAAACACTTTCACTCTCACGAGAGCCACGAATGCTCTCTGAAAGGTTCAACGCACACACACCGAGAATCTCGTCCACAGCCAAATATTCAC
Organism: Hemibagrus guttatus; assembly: GCA_033459395.1. Lineage (NCBI taxonomy): Eukaryota > Metazoa > Chordata > Actinopteri > Siluriformes > Bagridae > Hemibagrus > Hemibagrus guttatus. The sequence continues at coordinate 22,770,663 of JAUCMX010000003.1, read as the reverse complement.
ATTAGTGAATGTCTATCATTCTGGTGCCACAGTTTACCTCGTCCTGAAGCGGCGTGGAGGCCTGTGGGCTTTGAAAATTAGCCATCCTATGATGATTGTTGCTTTGCGCTAGCAGTAAAGAAACCATAAGCTGTGTTGTGTACATTACTGTTGCAAACAAATTGCGCTGCTTCAGTCCGCTGAGGTTCCCCACAAGTGTGCTAAATGACAGAGATTACTCACGAAAGGCTGCGTGGCTCATCAGCCATGTTTACCATGCCCTAAAATAAACAACATGTTTCTATGCCGCCTCGTCTGTGATGTTCAACACTTAGACCGTTAAACCGCAGCCTTGTGGAAGTCCTGGTTATATTTGGCTATTTGGATGATCACAGGTTTTGCGATGAGAAGAATAAACAGAACTCAAAGTGAAACCTCAGCAGTCTCACGAACATATCAATAAAATACACCGTGAAAGAAGCAAGCTCAAAGTGCTTATAAAGCATTATCACGACAAGAGCCGTGCACTCGCTGACTCACTCCACCATCATCAGCCTCGGCGCTGAAGTTACACTGAGGTAAAGTGGCCATAGGACCACGGGACTGGGAGCTTTCTGCAGCTGATCAAAACAAAGGCGAATGGAAACTTCAGGAGATTCCTTGAACGTTAAAATCATTATCTGTTGTGGTGAAATTTCTTGCAGAGCACAGATGTGATATGGCAGCTTTGTTTCATTAAGAAGCCTCTGGATGTGCAGACAGACACCCGCAGGAGAAACAGGGCTGGAAATCTACAGTTTTTTTTTATTTTTAAGTACACTCTATATTTCTTTGCCATTTTGGTTTAAATATCCTCATGTTACATAATTTAAACAAAAAACATTAATTAATTACATTAAGATTAATTAATTCAAAATTTATATAGTGCTTAGTTTATTACTTAAGAATTTTGTGTTCGTTTGTGTTTGGGTTCGAGTCTTGCTCCCGCTCACTGTGTGTGTGGAGTTTGCATGTTCTCCCTGTGCTTGGTGGGTTTCCTCCCACAGTCCAAAGACATGCTTCTAGGTTGATTGGAGTCTCTAAATTGTGTGAGTGAATGAGAGAGTGTGTGTACCCTGCGATGGGTTGGCACTCCATCCAGGGTGTATCCTGCCTTGATGCCCGATGACGCCTGAGATAGGCACAGGCTCCCTGTGACCCGAGAATAGATCGGACAAGCGGTACAGACAATGGAAAAAGGACTACTTATTGGCACAATCAAAATGTAACCTAATCAAAGCTTTAATCAGACACTTGTAGCACACTACATATTTATATTTTACAGTTATTACATACACTGTTAATGAGTCTTTACTCTATAGGCTTAACCGGTTTATCCTCCAAGCGCTTATGCTTTTAATAAAGCGCTCATTTAGAGCCACATTAGGATCTGTGAGTGAGCAGTTAATTAATTCCATAATGCTTTAGGTGTCCTGATTTAACTGCTCTTCTGTATCATTTTATTTTGTCTGGTCTATTTTTAAAAACAAATATACGTCTGGGGCGCACTTTCGTTCCATCACACTGTAGATTCCAAATGCAACAACCTCTTACTCCTCTCTCTAGTCTCTCTCTCTCTCTCTCTCTCTCTAGTCTCTAGTTTCTCTCCTACTCCTCTCTCTAGTCTCTCTCTCTCTCTCTCTAGTCTCTAGTTTCTCTCCTACTCCACTCTCTAGTCTCTCTCTCTCTCTCTCGCTCTCTCAACAGTTAATTGCCCTCCTACAGATATTGCACATGTATATAAATACCAAGGATATTGAACAAGTATGTATACAGATCATCCATAACATTAAAACCACTTCCTGCCTAATACTGTACAGGTCCTCCTTGTGCTCCGTCTGAGTGTAAGACACTTGATTCTTGATACAGTTATAGATTTTAATGCTACATTTATATAATGTTAATATTTTGCAAACTCTGCTAAATATTTTAAGCATATAAAACTAAAAGGGTGCACTAAAAGAGTAACCATGTAAAAGGGTTCAATATAAAAGCCTTAAAGGTCAAAATAAAAGGTTTCGTGTGAAACCCTATGACAAATCATTTTCTTTAAAATTTCCCTTTAGTAATCTCTGACCCTTTATCTAAAGATGTACAGTGGAAAGTTATTGTTCTGGCATATTAATGATATAAAAGAGTGCGATCTAAATTTGACGTTGCTTCTATCAACCTAGCATTAAACAAATGCTAATCTAATGCAAAGTGTCTAAAGTGAGCATGTGTGTCTATGATTTAATGATGAGAGCCACAGATCACCTCCTGAAGTGGCATGGAAGCCTGTGGGCTCTAAGAATTAACCCTCTGATGATGATTGGTGCTTTCCCTAGCAGTAAAGAACCGATAAACTGTTGTGTACATGACTGTTCCACAAGATCTCACTGCTTTAGTCCCTTGAGGTTCCCCACAAGCGGTTTAAAATGACAGGGATTACTCACGAAAGGCTGAGCCATGTTTACCATGCCCTGAAATAAACAATATGATTATACACAGCTTTATCTGTGATCATCAACACATCGACCGTTAAAGCGGGAACTCTGAGGAAGCGCTAGTTAAATTTAGACGAATCAGCTAGGCTCTATTGCTGCAGGAGAGCTGTCTGAATCTCTTAAAGTTTTCTCTTAAAAGCTGTTAAATTTCAGTGCTTCAATTGGTACAGTTGTGGTAAATTACTGGCTGTGGAGTGCTAGAAAGTAGTCATGAGAGCTGAAAAATAGTTTGCATCTCTGTATGTCATCAGTCTCACCCTGCCCTGACCTGCTGGCATTCCACTTTCATGCCCTGAGTTATACAGCTGGCTGTGCATGCAGGATTATGGCATGACTATGAATACCGTAATACCTGCAAATGCATTCCTTTCATCATGTCTAAGGAACAGTGTGACATGTGGAAAAAAACAGTTTACACAGAGGGTCCTACAGTCACCATAATCTAGATGGCTGTAAAGAAGAATTTTACATACACACACACACATGCATACAAACACACATAAAACCCAATAAGGAGTGACAGGTGGGTGTCGTCTTAGTAAAAAGGCCATCATCGTCTTAAACAACCCCCCAGCTGTCTCTTTCTACTCATCCCCACACTAAGCCTTGGACCAACACTAGTGACAATTTCCTTTAGCCACCCAGGGTCCACCTTTTGCTCTAGACAGATCTCCTAAGACACACAGGCATGCAGCTGGTCAGAAATAGTGATCCTATCATTACTACCAGGAATAATGACATGATAAGTGAGGACAGGCCCCAGGGACAGAAGAAGGGAAAGAGAACCCAAATGCTAACTAAAGCAACATGTCTGAGATATTTAGGATCTATTTGAGCATTCTAAGGGTACAGATAAGTCACCAGTAACAAGATACTGCAAGGATAGGCAAAACAATTGGCTGTGTACCTGGGACCTGGGATATGGTTTGCTTCTGAAACACACAGTCTGCTCAGTCACTCCAGGATTTTGTGATTTGGTGATTGTAGAATTAAACCCAAAATTAAACAATATTCAGAGGAGCTTGCAATTATCCAGAATGTCTGCCGATTTTCCAAATATTTGGCTCAAGATAAGTCATTTGATGTCATCACTATAAGGATTCAAAGCCTTGTTCGATTCATTTGTGTCGAATATGACTAAAGCTATGACAGAAAGTAATTACGTGTGTCTTCCCTAGTAGGAGTTTAAAAGAAGAACTAGGTGCTTGAAATTTCACCAGTTCAAGCAGATTTCTCTTGTAGAGGAAATTCATGTTGACACAGCAGTACAAGTAAGAGGAGAATTTATGCTGCAAAATCAAGCCTTTTTGGCCACAACAATCAGAAAAAAACAACAAAATCCTGGAGGAACTGTCTGCAGCAATACACACATCTAGGCGGATTAATTAGCATGCACACGTGATGTTTTCAGGACGACTAAAGTTTTTTCATATACGTCTCCTGCTCACTACAGTCACCTTGTGGTTAGACACGTATAACGATAGAAATTAAAGACACTAACTAGACTTGAGTAAAATCTTGTAGGTGCAATGCGAGGAGCTAACACATGGTATAGCTGAAATGCTGAGGATCAACAAGTAGAAAAAAAACATGAGGTGCTACTTTAGAAACTTTGTGAGTGCATCATCTTAAATTATGTCGCTTCCCTTAGGTTTAAAATAAAAAAGCAAGCAGCTCCTTATATGCTGCTATATTTGGTTAGCTACTGCTTTTTAGCCTAGACAGTTTCTGGACTAAAACATGGGAAAGGACTGGCTAAATGTATCCACACCTGTTCAGACACTGAAAAAAAAAAAAGACATGGCAGTTTCAGAACGAATTCTGCAAGTCCCAAGCAAAAAGAAACAGCATTAAGCTCTAGCCATCTTTCATCAGCAAGTTGGCTTCCAGCAGAAGAGCAGAAAAACTGAAGAGGAAACTGGGGCAGGTGCCTAAGCAGGCCTGCTTCATAGCAGTTCTCCAGTCTGATTCTCAGGTCTTGCCAACAGCTTGGGCAGCCTTCGCTACTGGATAGAAAAAAAAAATCTCCGGCAAATAGTTTTAGACTTTCCAAAAGTTTCCACAGGTGGTTTTTGCATGCAGAATCGGTAAAAAGAATCAGCAGAGGAAAGACTGAGAGAGATAACTCAGCTTCAATCTCCGGGAGATTTCTCTCGTCTGTGCCCTTAAATAACACGTTTGCACAAGTACAAATTAAAATCTGACAGCTCGTGACTTAATGGGTTTCGCAGACTACGGGTTAGATTTTCCCCTAGGCGCTATGGCGAATGGAGACTGTGTGAGCAACGTGTGCTTGGCTTCTCTGCACCACGCCACTGGGAATGTGCCACTGCCTACAAGCAGACATCTGTCTTAAACACTAGCTACAAGATCATGTACACAGACAACAGCCGCATCCAGACTAAATAATTACAGGACTCTTCCAAGATGGAGATGCTCATAACAATGTCCATATGCATACACTGGAGTCTAATAACCAACTAAATCAGAGATTTTTTCTGTACTAAAGAAATAAATCTAGTATAAGGCACTATATTAGAAGCAGCTATATCTAATCTACTGCACACGCAAGTAACATGAGCTTTTATTGCATCAGTGTATGCTCAAGAGAGAGCAACAAAACTTCTGAACAATTTTCTCAAATCACTGACAGCCAGTTTAAGGTATGAACAATTATGCCATTGTGGGGGGGGTTAAAGGTGGTTCAGGCTGCACAGACCCTTCAGGTGGTCTGCAAATGAAATGCAGGCTGGTCTGACCTTTCAGCAGGGCCGCTAACACGCCCCATATGTTCCTTCATGGCTGTGTAGGAACAGTGGGGGGTTGACCAAGAGATTTACGAGATATAACTACATGGGCCAACAAGCCAGGCCCATAACAATCAATGCTGAAGCAGTGACGTGATCGAGAAACACGTTTAGAAGCTAATGTAACCTGGAGACATGCAAAACTAGATAAGACACTGGGTTTGCAAATGACTCCTGCCACCATGCTTCTGGTAGGATCATCAATAGTTACCAGATGGAAGAAGCTAAACAGATCCACAGAGCCTAACATTAGCATAAACCATTAAGAAGCCTTAACCACATTCTGCACAGTCTCAATTACAGATGATTTATAAATACGTTTATAAATGGCAATGCAATTAGAATGTATTTAGGCTGTAAAACCTAATATGATTGGCATATGGTGGCAAGAAGCCACAAGTGAGTGTGTACATGTGTGTGGTGTGTTGTAAGTGTATGTGTGTGTAAGTGTGTTGGAATGTCTTTATATCCTGGTGGGGCTAGGAATAGGAAAGGAATATTTGACAGTTTTGACCTTGTGGGGACACTAGGAGACATGGGGCCCCATTAGGAAATCTGCTTTGTTACAGAAATGGACATAATTTTACAAAATTCAAACAGCAAAAGGTTACCAAAGATAGGGTAATTTTAGATATGAGGCACAGGATTAATTGCTTGCTTTAATTTATATATCTGTGGAAGGATAGGAAGCCAAACCAATGAAAGAGAGTATAATAGAGAGTGTGTGTATGAGAGAGAGAGAGAGAGAGAGAGAGAGAGAGAGAGAGAGAGAGAGAGAGTATGAGAGAGGGAGGGGGAGAGAGTGTGTGTATGAGAGAGGGAGGGAGAGAGAGAGTGTGTATGAGAGAGAGGGAGAGGGAGAGTGTGTATGAGAGAGAGAGAGGGAGAGAGAGAGTGTGTATGAGAGAGAGAGGGAGAAAGAGAGTGTGTATGAGAGAGGGAGGGAGAGAGAGTGTGTGTATGAGAGAGAGAGGGAGTGTGTATGAGAGAGAGGGAGAGAGAGTGTGTGTATGAGAGAGAGAGGGAGAGAGAGAGTGTGTATGAGAGAGAGGGAGAGGGAGAGTGTGTATGAGAGAGAGGGGGAGAGTGTGTATGAGAGAGAGAGGGAGAAAGAGAGTGTGTATGAGAGAGGGAGGGAGAGAGAGTGTGTGTATGAGAGAGAGAGGGAGTGTGTATGAGAGAGAGAGGGAGAGTGTGTATGAGAGAGAGAGGGAGAAAGAGAGTGTGTATGAGAGAGGGAGGGAGAGAGAGTGTGTGTATGAGAGAGAGAGAGAGGGAGTGTGTATGAGAGAGAGAGGGAGAGAGAGTGTGTGTATGAGAGAGAGAGGGAGAGAGAGAGTGGGTATGAGAGAGAGGGAGAGGGAGAGTGTGTATGAGAGAGAGGGGGAGAAAGAGAGTGTGTATGAGAGAAAGAGGGAGACAGAGTGTGTGTATGAGAGAGAGGGAGAGAGAGTGTGTGCATGAGGGGGGGGGGCAGTATTTGCCATTTTTTATTTATTGCAAAAAAAATTGTTTGCAACAAGACTATAAACTACAAAAATGAACAACTCAAACAAGCCATGGAGCAACTGTGCAAAAATTCCCATCATATGAAACCCAAGCGGTCAAAACATGACAGAATTCTTGCAACCACAACAAATCCCAGTATACCATACCTTACTGCACAATATTTAAACAATATACTGCATTTAACAATATACAATACATTTACAGAGAAACAGGCCTTAAAGGAATTGCTTAGTCGGTGTTTCAACAGCAGTCAATGGCTAGGGCTCATGACTGCAAGTGTTACAAAGATTTAAGCTAACTTATGACCTTGCACATCCATTACTGTAGCAAACAGAGCATCATATTACTCACCTATGCAGGCATGGACCCTTACTGAGAGCTGTGTTCGTAGGATTATACTGTGCTTTTTGCCTCTCCTGAAAAAGAAGGCAGAATGTGATTATACAAGCAATACAACAGAAAGTGTCATTAGAATTAAAATGTAATTACAACGTCAAGATTTTTTCAAAATATCCTGTATGTAAATAATGAGCAATCAATATTTTTCAACTTATATTATATATTTAAACCTATAAACTTTCTATAGACTTATCTCTATCTATAGACAGGATGTTGAAGCGAATAAAATAAAGCCACACAAAATTCAATACTTTCCTACAGGTAAGTGATGTATAAAGCTGGCTTAAATGACATATTATGACGATTCATCCTCAGCAGTGTGCTTTTATGACTCCTACCCTATTTCCAACACCTGTTTCCTGTTTGATCCATCATTACTGTTTGTATATCTATTTCCTAGTTTATCTTCTTCACTGAGATTTCTTTTGAGTCTCGTAATTCACTGAGGTATTTGTTTCATGTTGCTTGTCTTATTACATGTAATTCATGGTGCATTTGTACCCCTCACCCATCATTTTTTTGTGTTGATCATGGAATAATACGAAGTATAATGATGATCTCTTTAACTGACCAACGAGCAAAAAAAAAAAAAAACTGTCACAATCAAACCATCTTGTGCAAGTCAAAATACAATAACACCTCTGTCTAGTTCAGGATACCTGAATCCTTTTGTTACGTCTGCTCTTATTTTAGGGTCAGTTCTGGCTGAGCTTCTCGCCTTGGGGCCATGTGTGGGCTTGAGTGTCAAATTCATGACCTTATGACAGCCTGGACCCTGCTGATTTCCTTTGACTTCTTTATTGCTGCTTAAAGAGGCTCAGAGGGAAGCCAAGCGGACTGAGAATATTGAAGAAAGCTTTGACGTTTGTGAAAACTAATCTATATACAGACTGTGCTATGATTTCCAGCAAAACCATCAGCAAATACATCACACAGATATAAAGAGTTAAATTTTACTGCCACTCTAAGCAGTTCCACAAATTGGAATGGTAACGAATTGAATACAATATGGGAATCGTTATTGCTAGGGGCATTACTGCACCAAAGTGACCTCAAATGAAGCTTCCACAATTTAGACCACGGAAAATACAATGTTGCTAAAGCAAACAAAGGCGCTATCAGATGAACATGGACAAGAAATGGGATACTGGCACAAACGGAACAGGATACCATGAATCATTACTATATGCATATCAACATACAGTACATTCAGCTTTGCCACTGAAGTTTCACAGATGATCGGACCACCGGGCTTTCGCAAAATTGCTGTATTATACAGGCCGTGCACCAAGACAGTCTGCTTGTCAGTACGCCAGATGTGGTATTGCTCAATTAGAAAGAATTCAAGACTGGACTCATCATTATGTTACATCAATATACACACAAACGCTATCACACAGATGCATGGACGGATAGAGGCACTCCATAAACATGAAACAAGCAGGAAATAAAATTTGCTAAAGTTGGAAACAGGAACACAGGACTCAAGCCTGTATAATTCCACAAGCACAAGTCTCACAGCTAGGGTATGTAAGCATGGCCTTACCTAAAGCAACATGGCACCGGTGTGCAATTTAATCCCAGTACAGTTGCAGCTAATCAGTAACTGGATCTATTTGGTAATGAACTTTGTGTTTCCCCATGCTTGCAACATTATCCCAGCTACTAACCAAAAGCTGGGTTCTCACTGCCCCTGCACGGCCATTATCAAATTAAACAGCGGGGTTTACATTATGCATGAGACACCCCAAGGAAATCATTATCGTAATTGAATGTTTAGAGCAAGAACTGAAGTGAATATGCGCTATGACTATTGAGCAAGATGGAGGTATAGAGGTAACCGAAGAGTTTGGTTAATCCAGAACAAAACTCCATTTCGTCCTTGAATTGCATGAACAGGAGTTGCATGATCTTTGGGATATACTTCCCAATCAAAATGTAGCCTTCTTTGCTTGTGGCTTAGTTGGATTGAAGCCCCGTTCCTTTGCCAGATGACTCAGGATTTTTCCATTCTTTTAGCACATGCTTGTGCGAGTCGAATAACCCAGACATGCTTACTCTGTTCCTTGCAACTGAATCTCACCTCGAACCTGAAATCTTTTTATGGAAAGGAGGAAATAGTGCTTTGTTTTGAGGAGAACAAGATCAGTCCTGCTCATCCTTATCATCCAAAAATACTCATAGAAAGAGTTGAAGGATGTTGAAGCATTTTTATCTAGATTTTATCTATCATGAAAGAATGCCATGTTAGACACAAGCAGGTATTACACTAAGAGCATGAACATGAAGATCATATAGCCATTACATGGATGATGGAGCAAAGTCCTCCTGGATTGGCCATGACGCCAAAAGAAAATGTGCGGTGAGAAAACAGCAGAGGCAAGCAGCAGCCTCTTGCCCCCGAGATAGCCGCACACTACTTTTTATTTATACTCATAAACCTCTCTGGCTTAATCCAGGCCCCATGCGGTCTCTCCTGGTGTGTGTGGAGACTTGCCAGACAACCTCTTTGTGCTGCCTGTTTTTTTGAGTATTACCCGCCTGTTTATAGATATATATCACCTATACAGCCCCAATGAAACAGGCAAAAAAAAGCAGGATAGACAGACAAAGCATGCAAGATGGTTTGAACCAGAAACTGATTCAAAACCAAAACCAGTAGAATTCAAAACCATCCATTTCCCCCTAATCTACGATGGCCTAATTTCAGACCTGAGGAAATTTGGTGTCTTCACGATTCAAAAACCCCTGATCTAGCTCACTTGTTTATTACCAGGTTTAGTAGATGTGTTAGAGCAGACCATGCTAGACCCCTGACGCCAGCACTAGTCTAATAAATGGCAATGAAAAATTCCTCATGGAACACGAATGACTCAGAAGGGATCATATACCATACTCATGCTTTTGATGGCCAAAGCTGACACATTTGTTTTTTCTACATTACGTGGTTAATACTATAGCTTGGAGAAGGCTGAGGCCGAGTCAACAGTACTTCCATCCATCAAAACACTTAGAAATGGTTATGTGAATTCTGCGCTGTATGATGTAAATGTAGTTATACACAGACCATCAAGCAAAACTACCTGACTATACATGGTAATATTTTATACAAATGTTTTATTCACATGACAACACTCCAGTCTTGTATAGTCCACTGACTCTATGTGAACGATTGATAAAAATCTTGAAGCATCTGTGCCAACATGAATAACAGGCCAATACCGACACTCACACTGAGGCTATATAATATTGAAAGAGTTCTGGGCTGAATTTCCCAACCACAGCATGAAGATCATCATTACATGGTAGAATAAGCATTGCATTGTATGCTATACCCTCCATTCAAGATAAGATTATCCAAACCTTACAATGCTTTGGGAAAACTGAGCACTGTTACCCATAATCAACTTTGTTGTTTGTATTTTGTCCAGCTAGAATGACAGCATTTTATGTGGACAATACTGACGCAATGCCCATTTTACGGTACGGCTATGGAAAACCCAGTATCAGTTCATCTCTAATAATCAAGTTTTGGACCAAGCTGGGGAAAAAATTCTTCTTGGCAAGTGTGTATGGTAATAATGTATTCTGTATAACAAATTTACTCTGTATCTCTCCTAGTTTCCTAGTTTGCTAGTTTCCATCCCATCAGCAATCAATCCCCAGCCACCGAGGTCTCTGAGGACGGAGCACAGCAATCGCAGGGATATACTCACAACCTCATTGTTTCCACACTTGCAGCCATTGCACCACTGCCTGCATTTAATACAGCAAAAAGGGATGAATCTACTGCTCGAGTGGATTCATCCCTCGAATAGGTTTTACCTCTCTGAGCTTTGAGTGTCGTTCTACTCCTCTATCCATGTAATCCACACAAATATTCAAAGCTTTCCCATTAAAGGAACTAGGCATCTCTCCAGGGCCGGAGGCTAACTGGTCCCGACGACAGCTACTCCAGCAAACCAGCCAGGGAAAAAAAACAGAATTGATTTGAGTGGGAAAGAAAAAAAGAAAGGGAAGAAGAATAGAGATATTCTGCTATTATTCCATAATTTCCAGAGTTTTATCAAGACAGAGTGATTCTCTGGAATGTGCTGAAGCAATATAGAGTCAACATTAACAACAACAATGCAAAATTAGAGATGGGGCCCTTAGTCACGCTTGCTGACAGATCTCCTCTGCGACGCTGCGATGGGGTAGTGCTTAAGGCCGCTGCGACATGGATATATCTACCTCGCTGAATGAGGCGTCAGAGGATCTTTCCTTAATCAGGTCCCAAAATGACTACATATGACTGAGGCGGTTGTGGAATGCAACCTGTAATCTGTATCTGTTACCCATGATCCTCTTTGAAAAAGAGAGCCCTAGTTTTCAGGAAAAGAGACTGTGCTTGGGATTTCTGAAAAATGTATAAAAAATCTTCAACGTCCTTAAGCAGAAACTTGCTTTTACTCTACGTACTATTTTTACTACAGTAAGACTTGAATGGCATCCTAATTCTGAAAGAAATCGAGCGAGATAGCAACTGGAAGACAGAAAAGGTCAAAGTGGTCTGATTTAACTGCGTAGTTCATCATATTTTAGACTCAGTAATCATAGAACACAACAGCAGTAAATGGTGGGGGCTGTAAACTTAAGCTTATCCAGGCCATAAAAGCACTGTGTACTGAATTACCCTGTTATTAACAGTAATGCAGTCCTCCTCTCCTCTCTACAGCCCACTCAGACACTCTGCATGGGTCTAGAGAGAGAGACAGAGCAAGACGTAGAGCAGGAGAGAGAAGAGTTGGCACTGCCCTGCCTCGGCGCATATAGAGGTTGTTGAATTCTGCCTCTTCTCTAGGCTCCAATACTTCCATTTACTCTCTACGTCTTTGACATTGAGTCTGGTCCAGTGAAAGCACAATGGCAATGGACAGGGCTGGCTTTTAAGTTTACATAAATATATCTATGAATACCTGTGGTCTTGTTGAATAACGGGCTCACTTGCCAACAGCGTGTCTGACATCAACGGTGGTGGACGGATCTTGGGGGCTGTGTCAACTCAGTGGTTAGAAAAGATAACTGGGAGCGTCTAATAAAACACATTTTCACTCTGTATGCTGTGAGGTTTATGACTTTTTGGGCAGAGAGTGCCACTGTATTTGCCTGTAAGCTATATACAAAAATATCTAAATCCCTGACTTTACCTCAAGGGTTAAACAGCCATTAAAACCATTTAAAACCACGATTAAGGGTTAAGAATAGCGTCTGTTCTTGGAGTTCATTAACTGATGTGATTATGTCCAAACTATGCCAGGCTCCTTAATGTGGACATGACATCACCTTAAGTCTTGCCGATCAAGCCTGGTAGAAGAAGGACTCGATGGAAGAAAGACTGTCGTGTAAAGTCTGCAGTATGACGTGAAGGTGCCTTGAGATTCTTAGGGCTTTCTGATAGCCTTTGCAGAAAAGTTTCATAATGTCTCTTGAGAGCATTGGACCAAAGTGTTTTAGCAGTTGAGCTTGATGCAAGCCACAGGGCAGGTATGCAGGACTAAACTGAAGGGTTTTACGTATGGTTATAGCAGGACCACTAAGCAACAAATATTTTGCTGCCCTCGGAGCCTTCAGATGATTTAATTCAACACTTTGTATAGCACTTGTAGCAACAGATATTTGAATCTAGAGTCATAATGTGAAAGCCTGATATGACAGCAACCTGAGATGATATAAAATGACATTTGAGATGAACCAGGCTCCAGTTGGTGACACTGGATTGTGAGTTTATAAAACCTTGGGAACGTGGTAGCTTAGTGGTTAAGGTGTTGGACTACTGATCAGAAGGTTGTGAGGGTGAATCCCAGGTCCAACAAACTGCCACTGCTGGGCCCCTAAGCAAGGCCCTTAACCCTCAATTGCTCAGTTGTATAAAATATAAGTCGCTCTGGATATGGGTGTCTGCCAAATGCCGTAAATGAAAATTGATCTGCTACTCTACTATAAAGTTAAACAGTGCTAGTTTAGCTGCTGCTCAGAATGAGCATATTATGAATAAGAGTCCTGGCATATGCACATGAAAATCTTTTACAATTACAGCAACAGTTCACAAGTACAGTTCACATAAGTCTATTCAGACTTATGAATTGGAAATGTCTGGAAGGAACAAATATTTTTACATGTCATCCTTGCCCTGTCATACACATGCTACAGAAAAGTTCAGGACTACCTGGTGCTAAATGTTTTATATACAGCAAAGTTCAAGGCAAGTAATTACTTCAGTCACTTGATGTGAACCAGGTTTGGCTATCATTAAAGATCTTGATCATTCCTAATAGAATCGAATTAGCCAGTGAAGTACAGCAAGATGGAAATGAATACAGATCTTTGTGACTGGGGATTTGAAAATCTTGCTAAAAAAAAAAAAACAATGGTCGCATTGTCGTGACCCTTGTCCCAGGGTCCACGTATATCTCAGAGCCTTCACATCCAATCTGAGATCTGATTACCGTACTGCAACGGCTCACAGATCAGACCAAAACTCTTGAGTGGTTTATTACAGAGCGGAGAATTCAAATACCTCATGCTTAACATCTACCGTAATATTAAACCCGATGTAATAACGTGTAAAACCAAACTCCAGTTTTCTATGGGTGTCTTCCAAGGAAGCTTTTTTTTCATAAATATTTGATACAATGCTGGGATGTTAGGAATGTTATTTAACAGTTTGGAACTCATTATGGGTCTTAACTTGTAATGAGAAGGCTTTTGCATGCATTAACATGTAATGCTTTAGACACTGATGTATAGCCTAATGAATTATTCAGTGCTTAAATACACTTCATTATAAAATAAACAGCACACTTCTGGAAACACTTTGCTGGCTGGATGATTACCCTGGCCCAAAGAGAGGATCGAAACCTTAAATAGGAATGCGAAATATTACAACTTTTTTTTTTTTTCTCAAACATGTGTTACATATTATAGGATATGCTATAGATAACTTGGTAAAAAACAAAACAGTGCTTACCCTCCGTCCTCCTGGAAGCCCTCCAGCTCATCTTTCTGCTCTGCCAGAGTAGAATCCAGATCCAGGTAGCTTCCATTATGAGATAGCTGCAGAGCACAGTCATCGAGCTGCAGGAAGGAAAAATGCACATACATTCCGTAAGATTTTTCCACAAGCCTATTTTGTACAAGATCTCGGTGAAATATGCGCTTTTAAAGAAGCTAAAGAATTATATTACAGCAGCAGAGATGCAAAACTCTCTGTAGCTGAGAGGACTAAACTTTCTTCTCAGCTGCTTTTCTTATAAGCATGTAAATAATGTAACTGCTTTATAAGGAAACTACATTTTTAGGCTCAAAACAGTGTCATAAAAACCAGCATGTTGTGACAGTGACATGTTGTGACATCAGTGGAGTGCTTTACTGGTCAGGGTCATATTTCATCTGTATTACATGCTGACAGTCATTGGACAATATGCATGTTGTCTTGTGTCACAAACATTCATATCTCTAGGAACTCCAACTCTCAGAATCACCAAACCCACGCTCTCCAAGAACCGCTCAGGATCTCAAGCTGCTTCCTGAAGTTAATTCACCACTCAAGTCCATAGGGTTTAGTTTCATGCACACTTGCTGTTGTCTGTTTTTGCTCTCTAGTGCTTTTGACTGATTGTATTAGCTCTGTTCTACATTGATGCTTTTGTTTATTATTAAATTATTCCAGTTTTTCACCATGTTGTTTTTTCTTCCACTTTTCCTCATGTTGGCTTTTGTATTCATCTCCAACTGCTTTGTAAAAATCTCAAATCTTGTTTGTACAGGAGATGTGTGAGGGTGGAAAGAAATGTATTTATTTGTTATTAAATATTATGCCAGCTTCTTTCCATCACCAAATATGCTGGCAGTCAAGACAAAATCTTTTTACTCAACTCCTGGCTATTAAATAAAGAATTTACAGTGTTCAATCAAATATATAAATATATGTATAAGACTTATTCATTATCCAGAGTAACCCAGATGAGAATGGGTTGCCTGAGTCTGGTTCCTCTCAAGGTTTCTCCATAATGTTGTCTCAGGAGTTTTTCCTTGCCACCATCACTGGCTTGCTAGTTATAGGATAAATAAAAGTCCTGTATTTATATATTTCTATAAAAGAATTTGTGACAATGTCCATTGTTAAAAGCGCTATACAAATAAAAGAAAATTGAACTGAATTATATTATTTGCGAGTCAAGCCCTTGATTGGTGGACTTAATATAAGTCTATATTTTCCATATAGTTAAAACTGCAAATACTAGACATTATTTGTTCCAACCGTAAGACAAATATATGGTGTAGGCTTATTAAAGTAAACCAGCTAGAGTGTTTTTCCAGATATAAATATTAAATGTATTCAAATAAATTAAATAAATGTACATGTATCCAAAACAATAAAATAAAAAGTCACTAACATTGCTCAGTTTCACCTATACATAGCATTTCATTAATACATTTCATTATTTATTTTCATTATATTTATTTTCACCATACATTTCATTAATTATCAAATTTTAGTTAACCTAAATACAATCGATTTCGCAATTATTAATTGTGGATGCTCAAAACTTTTGCTTGGCGAATCTCTGTATCTCTAGCAGTTGTTTCCAAAAACCTCACTCAGTAAATCTTTTGTTATCCTAGTAGCTAAACTGTCATCACTTCACAGGCTTCAAAAACGCCCCCCTTATCTATCTAAACCTAATGTGCAAATGAACTGATTTATCACATGTGATGGGAGTGTTGTGAGACATAAAACCAGGTTTGCTCTTATGAGGTCTGCTCTTAAGCTCTACGGGCCCCTGCTGGAGGCAGGGCTTGCTTGTTGACACTCAATTATGGCCCAGTGATAGGATTTGAAGCCTCCCAGGGGGCTTGAGCTAGAGTGCAGTGTGATCTGTCAATCAACAAGTCATTCAGGTCAGCCCCAATTTTAAACATGCTAATTATACACACATACACAGTTCAAGCACCGAGCTCCCCTGGCCTGAACAAGCCTGGTGGTTGTCCGAGCAAAGCCCAGCCCCTGGGACGGGTATGAATAACCTCAACGTGCTGGTAATACGTGGAGTTTATTTAAGCTAACATGTCTAGAATACCTCCGAGGTCATCTCTCAAAGGTCCAGTTCCTGACCTATGTGCAGTCTTTAATTCTGGTGCGTCATGCTTAAAAACACTTTCTGGAGTTTGCATTTCAGCTGTTATTACAAAATGGCATTATTACTACCTTATCTACAGTCTAGCTGACTTTCCAGGTAACTTTTCAATCAGACAATGGAATGTCTAGATATTAAAAGGTAAAAAGTGCAGTCTGGGCCATCTCTCATAGCTCAACAACTCGTTGCTTTTGAGATCAGTTTACATAAAAATATTTGTAATACTAAATGACAACACCAATTCGAATGATATCCATGAATGATTCCAGTCCAGCACTGGGTAAGAACACAGTTCATTGTGTGTCTGTCCATAAGGCACTAATGTAGACTGTCTTAAGGAACAGAATGTGAGCTTCATAGTAATAGGATTAACAGCCATATTCCTCAGAGCGCTGGCCAAAACCTTGTCACTCCTGGACAAATTAACGTCAGAACATAGCGGCCTGGAAAGCCAGTGCTGCCAAATTTATATTCATATTTCTTTGTGTATAAATGTTTTTTATAAAAATCCAGTTTCAAGTTCATCCTCTTGTTAAAGTCCATGCAATCTTAAAAGGCTTGAACCTGATGGTACTCAAGGTGTTGATAAATGTTCTATAAGCCCAGCTATAACAATAATTAATTAATGGACTTATTCTAATATTCTAATATCTATCATTACCATTGTAACGATCTTAATCTATAATCTAATTTATAATAAACAAATTATAAATGTGATATTTAACAAAGACAATCTCTGATATTGTGAAGCTTTGTGAAAGAAGAAGATGTTTATTTAGCATTACGAAAAGTTTTCATGACAGTAGTCTTTGTGCTTTCTGATTGCTTGGTAATCTTCAAGAAAAACATCAAGAAAAAAAAAACACACCCTGGTGAGGAAATGCTGTTTATAGTTGTTATAATGCAAGTGATAACAGGAACTAGCTCGTTTTGCAGACATTCCGTGACATTAAATGTAATTATAAATGCATGACGTCATTCTTTACTTAACACATGAATCACAAGGCACTGAGGTATAAAAGGAATGCTGATAGTGGAAAAACAATCAATTTCATGATGGCAATGGGCAGCATTACACCAACACATGACTGCATTTTTCCCCCATAACATCAGTCCATGTTGTGTTCACTTATTGTAGTCCTAGTGTGAAGAAGTTGCTTTCGGCTGCTCCCTGTTCGGGGTCGCCACGGCGTACCAACTGGTCCGCACAACAACTTGGCACAGGTTTTACGCCGGATGCCCTTCCTGCCGCCTTCCTTCCGGGCTTGGGACCGGCACTGCAACCAGTGGCTGGGAATCGAACCCGGGCCTTCCGCATGATAGGCAACCAACCTACCACTGAGCCACCAATGCCTATTGTAGTCCTAGTGTATCTCAGGTAAATAATGCATAAGTGAACAGGGTGTCACTATCTTGTTTGAATAAAGAATATTTTAGCAGGCAAAATCATTATAGCAAACAAATGTAAAACAAGCTCTAACCTCACAGTATTCAGCTGCTCTGATGTGGTTCAGCGTCCTGCTGCACAAATCATAGTAACTTAATTAAAAGCGGGAAGGAGAGAGGATGCTAACTGGTAAAGCCATTAAACCTCTTTGATCCCTACAGTCACTAGGTCTATGTGTGAGAACAAGGTAGTGCTGAGACGTTGGATCACATCTGAGTAAGACAGTGGTTTACAGTCTTTTTTTGTTGTGTGCGTTTTGCCGAAAAGGAAAGACAGTATCCCTAATTAGCACCTCAGAGCTGCTGTTCTGCGGTTGTCACAGATATCACAGTGTACAAATGAATATTCTGATCATCAGGTAAAAGCACTGACCAGAACATGGACTCCTGAAATTACAGTACGGAACCTGAAAGAACAGGAAATCCAGACATGTGAGCCAAAGCTAGTCCAACTATATTTAAACACCCATGAACGGGTATGCTTGAAAGAGGTAGGGAAAGGGTGTGGCATGAAAACGAGCATTTTAAGAAGAAGCAAAAACAGAGACAAATAGCAATCTCATTCACCCCATCCCTCAGCTCAGTATTCTCTGTAGACCTGCTTAGATTATAGACTTAAATCTCTAAACTTGGAAACATTTCTACATTTAACACCTAAGTGTTTACTGTAAGATATATAATTTGTAGACAACAAAACTGTTTATTTACAATTAACACTTTACAACTAACACCAGCTTTTGAGAAGCCTGAACTGATGTTAAATTAAGCAAGGACTATAAAGTTTCTGTTAATAATCTTGACAATACTAATGTATATGCTGCTCAGTTTATAAGGCCCTTACATTAGGTCCTTAGACTAAAGTGTTGCACTTCTGTCTCCTGCCAAGACACCCATGCTTGTATTTACAACTTCATGAGTCCAAAAAAAACTGGCTGCTTCCTCATGGCTTGGCAAAGTAATTTAGTAGGGAAAAAACCCAGCCACCTAATCTTTTTTTTTTTTCTTCCTGGAGAATCCAGCTGTGCTCCATCGGTCGCAGACTGACCCAAATATTTCAGCGGTGGAAACCCAACGCAGGTAGTTTAGATTACCAAACAGGCCCAGAATGAACAAGGAAAAGTGATAAGCATCAGTCTGGGAGTCAGTCGTGGAGTTTCACACTGTGCTACAACTGAGGTTTAGCTCTGCTTGATTGGTCAGAACAGCGCCAAAACAGTGGGATCTGTCCGAACAGCAGGGACAATCAAAAGAAATGTACAAAGTCTCAAGCAGATGAGTGACAGAGCGGCAAAAAGGCAGGGTCTGTATTTTGTGTGAAATAACTATACTACTTTCATTTGTTCAACTCATGCTTAGCTTACTTTGGATGGTGTTTATTTAAATCTCTTTTAAAGATTGTGGAAGATTTGTCTGGTTGAATTTAACCACTTGAACCAATGGAATATGGTTTAATCTTTACACTGACACCTCACACATCTGGACAGAAGCCATAGACGGTCTTGAAAGAGTTCGAAGGAAAGGCTAACATATTAATCTGAAAGCAAACAACAGAAAGTGCAGTGCATGGAATCAAATTATAGCCATTAACACAAGTGAGTCCTGTGGGAATATACAGCTTCCTGGTCAAACAACCAGTCAGTAGTAGACCAGTGCTAGATGGGACACCCACGTCCTTCCTCTCACCTGTAATCTCTCAGATACAAACATGACATCTTACTCATTACATCTTACCCATTACTACAGACACAGAGATCAGTGAAAGAGCTGCTCATGTGAGCACCTGAAATCATGGAGGCGATGATGTGTCCCCACCCAGATTGTGACCTGGTAACCTTGTGGCTAGGAGACTGAAGCCGAGGGCTAGACCTGGCCTTTTCCCTCCGACCACAGAGCACAGCCTGAGGCCGGGACACACTAAAAATAAAAAGCTCACTGGGAAACAAGACTACACCCCCAAATCCACATGCTCAATCTCATCCTCAATTTAATCTCTAAGCAGGGCTTTTGCAAACATGAAGGCAAAATAAACCACAGCATGCGTTTGAAACTATACTGTATAATTTCTTTTTCTTTTTTCTTTTTTTTTTTTTTTCTTTTAGGCACTTGTGTACTTTATTCCATATTATGCTAGTAGAAACCTTTTCTGTCAGTCCAGTAAAAAGTCTACCCATTACACTCGTCTTTGTTAAGGCTCTTGTTTTGGATTTGGAACAAACACCTGTAGACACCCAAGCCATGCCTACAAATATAAATATAATCACTATCCTCATGTTTTTCAGCTCCAGAAATATTGAAGCGTGACTCTTCATCAAAAGCAGAGCTAAACAGAAGGATATTTTGTCACCACTAATTAGTCCGAATCAAACATAGTCATCTCGCCGAGCATGTTGACACAAAAAGACAAGCTTGTCTCTTGTCTGCTGGCCATAAAAGGACCCATCCAAACATGAAGTTCACAATTAGCAATCTCATTAAAATGCGTAGAAGTGGTGTAGAAGGGACCACAAGAGCAATCTTGTGTCCCTCAAAGGGACATGCTATGGAGAGGCCTGTGCATGAAGCCTTGAGAGCTGATTTTTTTTTTTCAGACAGCGTCGAAAAAGCGCAGAGAAAAATGCCACAGAGCTGCAAAACCTCAACTCTACATAACAATGTCTAAGGCTAATCCAGACTGCAGCCACAGACATGAAGGCCTAGCCTATATTTTACAGCATTTAACATAACTTCTCATTACTGCACTCTGTAATTTCGGCAAAATTCATGTGCAGACAGAAAAGGCTTCCTGAAAAAAAAAAAAGTCTCAGTGAAAGGCTGTATTCAATAAAAGCTTCTATGTGTGTGCATGTGCGTTAAATCTCACACGTAGAAAAATATAATATTCTGTGCTGAAAAAGACAATTATTGTTAACCTGATGATAGTAATTATCTTATTATACTGGGTTGGCTAGAGGGGCCACTTCTGAAGCCGCTTTCCGTTTAACAAGCCAATTAATGCTGCTCCCAGACCTTGTCAGTTCATTAACTGACCAAAACTGTTCCGTAGCCCACATTACATATGGGTGAGTTCACTCTAGCAGCTTATAATTTATGATCCTTCCTTTCACCTCACATTAACATTAGGAAGTAAAAGTGCAAGTACTTTATGACAATGTCCATGCACTTCTATACGCAAATCACCTGCACTGGGAAGCAGTCATCTTCACGCTTTGAATAGAGCCATTCACTTAAGCCATTCTTTTGTTCCACCTTTCCTTTTCACACACCCATAAAGCTTTAACATACAGAGGACCAAAACTGTTTGAATGTGTCATCTGAGGAGTGGGCTATTTCATAAAACACCACCTGGGAGAAATCTGACTTTGACCATGATACTAAAAGAGCCTCTCAGTTTTCACTGTATTCTTTGGTGCATGCCGCTTCGATGCTTAAACACACAGTTCTAGTAGCACGTTGGATATAAACCTATAGCAAGGAGAAGAAAAAAAACTAGCCTAGGGTCATGTATTTGCTAGTGTAACGAAAGCCCTAATTAAACTTTCCGTGTCATGGAAAGCAGTGAAGAGTAAAAATAACTGCAGTGTAGCTATTCCCTCTCCAGAGAAGACAACAAACAAACATGGCAACCGTAGATTGTTTTCAGATCGACAAGTCCAACTGGTTCACTGACAAGCAGATGCTAAACGCTTAGCTATCGTGTGAGCTCATCGCATCGGCCTGCCTGGGCACCGCAGACCTTTTTCCCCTGCACAGCTCTGCTTTGTGTTAGCTGCATGATTCTCTATGCTGAGTGCTGAACTGCAGAGGATTGAGGAGAGAAAATCGGTTCTTTTACCATGTTTGGTTTGGGATGGTGCATTCTTAGCTGTTGCCAGCTTCTCATCTCTAGCAATTAGGAGAAGAAATGTTGAATTAGGAGACTACTGGTTAGCCAAATGAGTCAGATCCTGGTTGTGGTCAGGAAAAACAGAAGAGACTTAAGAAGGCATCATACAGTCTTTGGTTAACAGGATAAAAGAATCCTGCATAATTAGTTTGGGTGCAAAATCTTTATATTTGGCAAGAAAACATTCAAGATTATAGTTCAATACTTATCAAACTAGTAGTCTATAGTATCCAGATATGCTTTTCTATAGGTTTTTAGTTAATATATAGCATCTACAGCACCACGGGTCTGCCAGTGATGCCTTAATTCTTAAGCCCAAAGCCAAACCAAGATGACAGAGGATATGATTGGCTTTGGAAAGCACTCCAAAAGCCTCAATTGAACACGGGGCCCAAGCAGTGCTGAACATTCTCTCTCAGCAGCTCTGGAGGCTGAAGATAAATGAACACAGGTGCTTGGCATGCATATGTAAAATATAAACATATCAGCTATGTGGAGCATGCAAAGTCCCACAATCAAAGTCCTCTAGTGATATACTGTACTTAGACTTTCCTCTCGAAGCCATTTGTAAAGTTGTTAATGATGTGCCTGCCTCAGAAAACAGAGAGGAGTTTGGTATTAGGACATAGAATGCATATACTTTTAAGGAATTACATCATAACCAAATGCATTGGGGACAGTTCCCAAGTCTTTGCTATTTTCTCTGTGCATTTTAATACAGTTACATTTACAGAATTTGGCAGACACCGTTATCCAGAGTGTCTTAGATTTATTTCATTTATACAACTGAGCAGTTGATGGCTAAGGGCCTTGCTCAAGGGCCCAGTAGTGGCAAAGTGGTGGTCCTGGGATTGGAACAACCTTCAGATCAATAATCCAGTGCCTTAACCACTGAGCTACCACTTTCTGATGCAGACAACCAAAGCATACTGGCCATGCTAGATGCACCATGTCTGTTTTTATCAGAGAATATGTGTCCATCTGGGTTTCCTCTGGGTTCGCCAATTTCCTCCAACCGCCCAAAATATGCCAGTGAGAAGATCTGCCAATCTAAATTGCTGTAAATTGTGAATGCATGTGTTGTGTGACAATGTGTGTGTTTGCATAGTCCATTGTATGTAACTGCATCATGGCCATCATCTGGTTTTACACTTTACTCGATGAAACCTATCTTGTCTTGCACAACCAGGTAGAAATGTTCACTGGACAGCCTGTGAAGTGTTCAAAGGCGAGTTCTACTGAGACGCAAAGAGCTGGCCACCAAAATTATGATAAGTGGACAAGCAATGACATGACATTTAACTTCACAGCTGGAAAAATGGTATCTGCATGGTATATGCATGACCATGCAAACTGTCTTACACACATGGCAATAAAAGAAAGCAGAAAAAAGTTTCATTTGGAGCTTCGCCAATGTCGTGAGTGACTTGATACGCTACATTTCGGCTGGAAAAGAGCTTTGCACCATATCTCAGGTTGGTACACCAGCAAAGGAATGCAAATCCATTTCACAGCACAGCAACAACTCTGTGTGTGTGTGTCTGTTAGATAGAGATGTTATGAAGATTATTCCACTTGAATTTTGGCCATGCAACTGCATAATAGGAAGTGTTTCATTATGGTGTGTGCAAGACTTGCAGCATGATCTCACTCGCAGCAATTTTTTTCTTTCCATTTAGAGGACAGTGCAAGAATTTCCCATTCCAGTGTTGTGTAAGAATTTACCAATACTGATATTCAACAGTAGAGCCATAGTGATGCTGTATAATGATGTAAACGTTAGTTATGTGTATGTCAATCACCTAGTAAGGTATACTTGTCTAACAACCTGGATAGCATTAATAGAGTCAATGACAGCTGGAGATTCCTGAGTGTATGGACATCACATACTTCTACCACCCAAGCATGGCCCTCAGCTGCCGAGCATTCCACACGGCCACAACAGCACCACTCCTAAACCCAGCTCACGAAATAATGCTTTGTTTATGTGCTGAAAATGGTCTAGAATGGGGCTGCAGTCAGAGAGTGGTTTGGATAAGAGCAGAGGTATTCTTGTGTGTGCCGAGTCCTTGGGCTATTTTGATTCGTTTATTCCAGGTAGCACAGTAAGGATACCTACATCAATGGAATGCAAAAGATATCTATGAAAGGAGTTTACCCAATATCACTATGGACTTGCACATCCCAATGAGCAAAACCTTTAATGGAGTAATTTGATAAGAGCAGGAAGCATTTTAACAACAACTGGCCTGTGGTCATGACTCGAGCATTATGGATGAGAGCTGTATTGGTTATAGGTAAAGCCTAGTCAGAGTGTTAGTGGCATGTGGTACTGATACGTATGTGCATATGAATCATTTAATAAAAAAATTACAAATATATAAATAAACACTGATAGGGAACCTTTGACATTACTGGACACGGTTTCTGGGGGTGTTTTGATGACTCATGCCATCCAAAAAAAAAAAAAAAAGTAAATAATCTTAGACTAAATGATTAATCCTGTCTCATCATTTGAGTATGTTGCGTTAATGTGACAATGTATAATATAATGATGTAAATATAATGATAATGTGATATCCAGGATATCTGACACTTTCAGACTGCAGCATCTTGTGCTACCTCTGCAGTATTCTCTCCATTTCTACATATTCATTCTCTCATCACATCTCCCCCACCCTTTATTTGTTCATTTACTTATTTATTCATTTTTGGAAACTTCTGTTCAGAGATTATACTCAGACTGCCATCAATTGGCACTGAGAGGAAACAGATGCTCTGGCTGTGCCGTGTATTACCTTTTGCGGCGCTTTGAGGAGTCTGTGCACTCCGGCGAGCTGGTTGATGAGCGGTATGTCCTCTCTGAAGGTGAAGAGCGGTGGTCGAGTAGGCTCCGGGAAATTGGTGCTGTTGAACGGATCGGTGTCGTCTAGAAACTGCACCCTGCACACAAACGTAGCCATGGTAGCCTACATCCATGCAAGGAGGCTTTAGGAGTAAGTCCGCAAGTAAAGAGCGCCAGGGAGAGGGAGAGGAGGGTGGCGGTGGGGGGAGAAGTCTTCGTCGCAGTGCGCCTTTACAGCGGCTTGCAATAGGAAAGCATGAGTCAGGAGCGCGCTGTCACTTCGCGGCGAGCTCCAGTCATATGTGCCGCAGGGATTAAACCGCTATTTAAAAAAAAATAATAATAATAATAATAAATAAAAAAAATAATAAAATAAAAATACAAACAAAAACTGCATCTAAAAATATCGCGACCCTCTGTGCTCCCGTTGGGTCTCCTAAAGTTCAAGGAGTGGTTTAGTGTCCCGCGAGAAGCGGGGTGTCCGAGGACATAGCGCTGAGACGAGGTGCAGAGGAGGACACAGACGCAGCGAGTCTGAGGAGGACAACTGCTGGAGTTTGTGACTCCGTCCGGCTCAGGCCATCCAGCGAGCACAGTCATCGCAGTACAATGAGCATGGCCGCCCTCTTGTGGCTGCTGTGGATTTTTTTTGGCTCTCTCTTTAGGATTTTGAAATGAATTCAAACTTCGCTTAAAGTTGCAGGTAGCCTAGTGTCTGCGCAGAGGAGCGCAGCTTCCTGGGGAAGCGTCCTTTTGTGCACCGCGCATGCGCACTGCTTTTCCTACTGTAAAAAAAAAAATTGTCTCCATAGCAACCCCTTGCAACGCCACCACGAAGCCCACCATGAACCACAATCACACTTAAAAAACAAACAAGCATACACTTCATTCAAAAGAAACCTATTTCGTGTACAATATGTAATCCCATGTGCAAAGAAAAATCCCATGTATTATTCATCACATCTACATAATAAAGCCACGTGCTTTACATGTTACATTTTATAATTAGTCGCTTATTGTTCAAAAGTTGTTACTGTGATCCCTGCACTTACCAGAGGTTTGGATATCGCCGCCTGCTGGTCATCTTTAGTAAAACCAGCCACTTTCAGAATGGAAAATAATATAATAATTTGCTCCTAACAGCCCAGATGTGATATTACATGTTGTAGAGAACACAGAAGATATTCAGTTACTGCACTGCCTGTAATCATAAAAAAAGCTCATTCTTAAATATAGACAAGAAACTAATAAAAAATACATTGCTGCCAGTGCAATCACTTTCCTTATGGAAATCCTATGATGCCATGCATTATTACACTTTTTTCTTGTTTTCTCGTGAGCACTACTGAATTGCACTACTGCATTACTGAAAGCGCAGTAACGCAGCATGATGGATGATTGCATTTGCTTTTGCTTTGATCAGGGACTCGCTCAAACTGAAATAGCTCTCTGTCATTGATTGACAACTTCCACATAAGTGTCCGACACTTGAGAAGGAGGCACATACACCATGATATACATCAGAAACGTTTGCAATGCGAATCATCAATGAGAATGAAGAAAAGGTGTGATCTTAGTGACTTTGAGGATGCTATGGACTGGTTTGACTATTTCAGAAACTGCTGGTCTCCTGGGAATTTCATATGCAACAGTCTCTGGAGTTTTAACAGAATGGTGTGAACAACTTAAAAAGTGTTCTGTGAATGGAAATGCATTCTTGTTAAGAGAGGTAAGAAGAGAATCGACAGATTGTTTTGAGCTGCCAGGAAGCATATAGTAAGTCATATAATCACTCTTTACCAACATGGTGAGCAGAAAAGCATTTCAGCATGCACAAAAAATCGAACCTTGAGGTGGATGGGCTACAACAGCAGAAGACCACATCAGGTCCAGTCAGCTAAGAACAGGAATCTGAGACTATGATGGGAACAGGGCGAACCAAACTGGGCAAATGAAATTTAGAAAAAACATCATCTAGTTTTCTTCAGTCTCCAGCCTGGTTTTGGTGAGTTTGTGCCCGTGGTCACCTCAGATTCTTATTCTTGGCTGTGAGTAGAAACTGGTTTGATGTGTTGTCATTTTCCTCTGATCACTCTCATTAAAAAGATGTTTCAGCGTGCAGGTCTTCCACACACAGGATGCTTTTTGTTTTCTGCACCATTCTGTGTAAACTCTAGAGACTGTTGTGAGTGAAAATCCCAACCATTGGGCACTGTAATAAAGCCACAGAGATCACACATTTCCCCTTGTCTGATGTTTGATGTGAAGCTTTTGTCCTGTATCTGCATGATTTTATGCATTGTGCTGCCACATGATTGTCTGTTTGGAGAACTGCATAAATAAGCAGGTGTACCGGTGTAAATTTTAAGATAGACAGTGAGTGAGTGAGTGAGTGACTCTACTTGTGTAATAGTGTAAAGAATTAAATAACTAATGAATTTAATGACTCATATTGCAATGTGTTGCACTTAATTTGCCAGATGTGAAAAATTGTGAAATGTGTGAAAAATTAAATCCAATTTCATTAAACCAAAATAAAAAAAAATGCATTTGGAAATATGAAACTTGCTAGGTCAGAAAAACCACCCATGATGCGGATTTAGTGACAGTTTCGATGACTTTAAAGAATAAAGAAATAAATAAATAAGTAGGGGGTTGTCGATTCTTGAGAAGTTGTGCTGTGGTATGTGACCACAAAATGTGCAAGTGACATATGTAAACAAGTGTGAGTATCTCGATTTAATAGTGAACAAGTGGACTAAGCAGTGAAAACTTCCCCCGTCTTCCACCAATGTAATTTAGGAGTTTTACTGTTTACCTTGTCTGATTTGAACACACAGCTGCTGTGGGTGGTCCCCCTTCACAGAGCCCGGGGTAGGCTACATCACATCAGACAACCGCCATCACAGCTGTGCCACAAAAAGTTACACGTTTAACCTTTCCTCTGTGTTGCTCTGACTGCTTAAAGTCTAAAACTCCCCAAAGCAGGAAAAAGTAGCTTTTCATAATACAGACTTTAATACAAATATTGACTTGGATGAGACAGAGTTTGAAGTTTTGGAGTGCAGCCTGAGTAGGAGTTTACAATACCCCCAGTGAAGACCTCACATGAGGATCATTTTATGGCACTACATAATAAGAGGAACACTGAGCATGAAGTAAAAACACCGAGTAGAAACTTAAAAAAAAAAATTAAGGGTATTTAGTAGGGTTGTGAACCTCAGATTTCCACATGATGTTATATGATTTCAGTTCGTAAGGAACTGCTATAACATAATATGTTTTCATGTAGTAGCCTCTGATGAAAATCTGACCACCTTTGTTCAGAATCTGTGTTAAGTTGATTTGTGAATGATGATGTACAGAAAGATATGGGAAGATCACAATTCCAGCTTATTTAATAAGAAGAATTATGCACACCAGTTGTCTGTCCTGCAAATAATTAATTTATCCTTCCAACCTTCTGTAGTGATTATCCAAGAGCCTGAAGTCTACCCCAGAGACTCGAAACACAAAACAGGACGGGTGTCATCCCAGCACACACACTCACAGACAATTTGGAGGTGCCAGTCAGCTTACCATACATGTCTTTGGCATGGGGGAAGAAATCAGGTGACCCGGAGCACAAGGAGAACATGCAGACTCCATACACACAGGGCAGAGGAACACCACAACCCTGTAGAAATGTGCTAAGCCATCATGATCCCCAATAAGGCAGCGTGCCTTGATCCTTTTCAGTCATTGCCTATTAAATCAATGCCGCCACTAGTTTGCAAGATTACACTGGAATTTCCTCGGAAGTATCAACAAAAAGTGTAATAAATTTTTCACTGTGAAATAAACTGAAGCAGCTAATGAAAATGTGGTAGCTTAGTGGTTAAGATGTTTGACTACTGATTGGAAGGTTGTGAGTTTGAATCCCAGCTCCACCAAGCTGCCACTGCTGGGCCCTTGAGCCCTTAACCCTCAGTTGCTCTGCATAAGCGTGTCTGCCAAATGCCAGAAGAAAATTATCCGCCGAATCTCTCTGCCTAAGTAAGCTCCATTCGCCACCACCAGAGGACACTGTTATAAAACTGCAGAACTACAGGCTTTGAAACTCGTCCTTGACTCCGAACACATTACTCAAAAGGATGTAGTAGTAAGATAAAAACTAACATCCAATTAGAGATGGCGTTATAATCTGACAATAATTACAGAATTCCTTCATCATTAGAACAAAAAATTTAACTGAAGCCTTTATTTCCAAGCGTACTATATCCTTGTTCATTCCGATTTAACATTTTGTTTCACCAGTGAGAATGTGTTACAGAATTAATGTACAATTTTAAAAGGAACTAATAGGCTTCCTGTTATAGACATGAGTAGTAATGCATAAAGACGATGTAACAGACATTCAGGAAAGAAGTACGAAGACAACTGTAAAAATGTTACACATTAAAGCCTGTGTAAAACTCACACACCTATAAAGTCGTTCTAAACTATTTCTTTAGGAAAGTCTGCCAGGCCCAAATGTCCTACTGATAACTCGATGACTGAAACTGAGGTCATATAAATGAAGGGTGTGGCACTATTAATTTGTCGTGCAGGGACATTAGAATGGGTTAATAAACACATAGAAATTCAAATGAAATTCATTATTTTTGTCTGGAGCAGCTTGCAAAGGTAATTCACATCCCCCTTAGAGAGACCTCACACTTATGTTATCTCTATTTTACAATTTCCAGTAGACTTGTATAACACACTACTGACCTTTAGACAGAATGATAACATCTAATTGGCCCTTTTGATTATCAGAGAAAAAAATCAATACATCATAACTGATAAAGTACAACGCAATCGTAGTATACGTTCTTACAATGATTTTGAATTTAACCAGCACTGTACAAAGTCCCAGTTGGCCCTCTGTTAATGCAAGCTATGATAGTGGGATATAGAGCTGTTTTAATATGTACATATTTCAGAGTAACTGGTGAATAAGCTTTAAAATGTATATTAAGCTGGGAATGTCAGGAGCTAAAGCCCTTAATGAACTGTTCTGGAATGGTACAAACTTTGAATATGAATAAATGCATAAAAACATTGAATAAATGAATTTGAATATGGCTTGTGATTTTTTTTTACTTTTTATAATTTGCAAAATATGAAAATTTACATAAAAAAGACAATAGTCAAATAACGAACACTGCATGTCTTATGTCTTCAAACAGTCCTCATTCTATTTTTCTTAACAAATTGTGACAAATGTGTGTGTGTGTGTGTGTGTGTGTGTGTGTGTGTGTGTGTGTGTGTTGTGTGTGTGTTTGTCTGCATATGTGCAGAAAGTCTTCTCAGAAATGTCCTGGATGTTGAACCCTTTTTGAAGCTGTTACTCAAGTGATATAAAGATTCTTATCTTCATTTATTAACCATTCAGACCATTTAGAAGGCGTGTGTGCTTACGTAGGTGCGTATGATGACATTAATTATTGTTATAAATCAGGCTCAGTCAGGTGTTTTTGCTTCCCTTTATCTAGCTGACATGACACATTCCCCTTTTGATGGTAGAATACACGTGCCCTGTGCTGATGTGGTGCTAAAGTTCACCATATTTATTCACCTTTCTCAAAAATGACTGCCCCATTATTCAGAGTCCCCCCCAGCTCCAATTCACATACATCCCAGCTGCCAGAGAGGAATTAACAAGAACCAGAACCTAGATTGAGGCAGCAGGAACTGAGAAGAAACATGAAGCTGAAGATCCCTAACCCAGGCTTGGAAGATCGTATCCTGAGCCACGATCAGCTGGAGAAGTTGGAGCTCGAGGAGGCAGGGGACAGGCCTCAATGGGACAACAAAGCCCAATATATGCTGACATGTGTGGGCTTTTGCGTGGGGCTTGGTAATGTCTGGCGCTTCCCCTACTTGTGTCAGAGCCATGGGGGAGGTGAGAACATACCTTTTATCCCATGACCTTAATTGGCATTTTAACAAATGTAATATTTTACTAGATATATATTTAGCATATAATATTGAATATGCAAGGTGTATTTACATTATCCTCTCAGTGTCTTTCAGGATATATCATGAGGGTTTGCTCAAACTAAAAATTTGAAATGAAATAGGGTTAGCCAGATATTTTTGTATATCTGACTTTTGGTCGTTTTTCTTTATCTCTTCTTCAGTTTCTCATTGATGGTACAGACTTACTCCTTAATCCATAGCACTCCAAACTGAATTGTGTTTTAGATTCATTTTCTAATAGTTACATTAAGTTACAGATAAGTTTTTTTTATTCATAATAGAGTGAATTTGCTGACTTTTTTCATGATATACAGAAAGATCAGGGATTTTTTAGGAGTGTCCTGAAAGATGAATATGTTCAGGTCAACCTGTTATATGTCACACATTTCTCTCACACTGTGTCTTGGAACACATAGTACTTGATAGCAGTGTAACATGCCAATGTAATGACAGGACACAGAGTCGGAGATAAGAAGCTCGCAGGTATTTTTAATAGAAAGATATTTTAGGAATCCACAAAATCAAAATATTTAAAACCCAAAGAAACCCAAATATTCCAAAGCTATGCAATTTTTAAAAAAGCACTAAGAATGGTCACAATGCTGGTATCTGTTATTTTCAGCAGTTAATAATTAGTAGTAATTATGAAGTTGTTTGC
The DNA here is from genome assembly GCA_033459395.1 of Hemibagrus guttatus. Taxonomy (NCBI): domain Eukaryota; kingdom Metazoa; phylum Chordata; class Actinopteri; order Siluriformes; family Bagridae; genus Hemibagrus; species Hemibagrus guttatus. The sequence continues at coordinate 22,739,430 of JAUCMX010000003.1, read as the reverse complement.
ATGTACCAGAAGAACAAAATTCAACCGGTTTCTAGTGATAGTAAATAAAATATACTAAAGATAAAATAGTGTCTAGACCTCTTTCCTGGTGCACTCATAAGTTATAACAAAGTTTAGCTTTTTTGATTCTTGGATAAATATGTTAAGCATCTCATGGTTAGATCTTTCAAACATTAAGCAAAGAGTAGTTAATGCATCACACTTTCTGTATTCAGGATGTGTGAAAGGTTATGCTGTGTTGACAAATGATTAATTTTTCGAACAGTGGTGCATTTTTGTAAATTCAAACATTTTTAGTGTGCAATTTGCAGTAATATGTATATAGTAAATCATTTTTTAACAAGACATCCAAATGCCAAGTCACTATATGGCCAAAGGTATGTGAACAGCCTGAGCTTCACACCCATACATGGGTTGTTCCCCATACGTTGCCAAATGACAATGTTCTTGGTATTCAGTAGCATTAAGATTTCCCTCTACAGGAACTATAAGTGGCCCAAATCTGTTCCAGCATGACGGGATACAATACAGGTTCCAGGAAGACACAGTGAGGTTTATAAAGGCATAGTTTGCTAAGATTGCTGTGCAGAAGCTCCAATTGGCCTTCACAGAGCCCTGAACTCAAAGTTTTTAGCCAAAGTTCTTTTTATAATCTCCCTGGCAGATTGTTCTTGGTAAATTTATAGCTTTCTTGTCAAACTCATACCTTTTATCTGTGATTTACAACAGTGGTAGTCTATAAGACTCACGGCCAACTACTGTGATGGAAAGGTCAAAGTAACAATGTTCTCTTCCTATTTATTAACTGTGGTTTAAAAAAAATGTGTCGTCTTCAAGGAATTCCAGGAAAAGCCGCATTCCATACAACTGTCAGAGACAAAAGAAACAAAACTTTACAGTCGAATATTCTCATGCATGAATATGTTACTCAATATACCTGCTTTAGACTTTCATCACTTGTGTAAACATCTTTATGAAAGCACAGCATCTAATGGAGGAACCCATTATCATATTTTCCTAAGTGTGTGAAACCTTAACCCCAGAACATACTAGCTGTTCTTTGTTATGTTCAAGTTGGCACAGAGTGTTGAAAAAGCTGATTAGAGAGCAGTCTTATAGCTATTCCTTTAAAAAAAAAAAAGAAAGAAAAGAAAAAAGAATTCAATGTGTAGCTCAGTGCATTCAAAATTCACTTTGCCAAGGGTTCACAGCCATGCTGTGAAATGTATAGCAAATAATGTGATATTTTATTAGGAACAGCTGGTAGACTTTCATGCAGCCAATCACACTTTTTCTTTATTTTGATGCACCTCAGCCACATGCTTGGCTAGGTAGGTAGATCGGTAACTGCACGAATGTAAAGGTGTTCCTAATAAAGTGGGTGGTGAGTGTGTACACTACATATCAATATAAATTGGAGCACAATTTAAAAAAGATAAGCTATGAAGCTTGTGGGACAAAGAAAGACCACATTTATTCATTTACATGAATAATGCATTTACACTGACACATTTACAGCATTCATTTCAATTCAGTTCAATTTGATTTGTTTAGCTCTTTTAAAAATAAAATTTGTCGCCGAGCAGCTTTACAGGAATATATAAGTTCTGAGTAGAAATGATAAAATGTTAAATAAAAATAGTAGAAAAATATATATCAGTAACAAGCAGAGCCAGAAGCAACATGCTTAGTAACTGCCTGTGCAGAATTACTGTGGTTTACATTACGCTGCTAGTTTGTTTTGGCCTATATTCAGAGAAATATAACCAGGTAAATCCTTTAGGTAATATCACAGACAGATATAAACAGAAAAACAAACAAAAAAATAATCATTTGTACTTTTTTGTTTAGACCACACCTACTTCAGGTTCATTCCAAATACAGTTAGATATGAATATTTGGAGCAGTAAAAAGATTCAGAGACATATATGTATATGTGAGGCACTAAACAGATATAGATAAAGATACAGGTAGTGGCAATGGGTTACACCACACCTAACACCGCTACCCAAATGCTTGACAAATGTGTCCAGGACACATAAACATTCTCAGCCTTTGTGTTATGCCAGAATAAAGATTTCTATAAGTGGTAAACTTAATTAGAGCTTACTGTCTATTTGCCCTCCTTCAGGAGCCTTTATGATTCCTTTCCTGATCCTGCTTGTGTTTGAGGGAATTCCTCTTCTTCATCTGGAGTTTGCCATTGGACAGCGCTTGAGAAAAGGCAGTGTGGGGGTCTGGAGGACCATTAGCCCTTACATGACAGGAGTAGGTGAGTTGAAATTCATTACCACCAACTAGCGTGACCCTACTTGAAAAAAAAGATAATTACAGCAGCAATAAACACCACTATAAGTAAGCAGTAATTTTCAAGCTAAATCTTCAAATCTTTGTCGATCCGAAGGGTGGAATGCTAAATATCGTACATCATGTTCTTCTTTCCACAGGAATTGCGTCCATGTGTGTGTCACTGTTGGTAAGCCTCTACTACAACACTATAATTGCCTGGGTCATGTGGTACTTCTTTAACTCGTTCCAGGACCCGCTACCTTGGAGCCAGTGTCCCGTCAATGCAAACAGAACAGGTACGAAACGTAATTGTGATTAGAGAAGGCATCATTTTCGATCTGAATGTAGAATACAGAAATGAAACGTTCTTTAAAATGTTCTTTAAACGTTCTTCAACCGCTAGGCATGTCTAAAATCCTTAATCCAGTACTAGGATTATTACATACAATATTCTGTGCTCAAATTTCTGAGTGTGTGGAAGTCACTTCACTTACTGTAACCATGGCAACATTGACAGGTTTGGTGTCAGAATGTGAGAGGAGCTCCCCTGTGGATTATTTTTGGTACAGAAAGACCCTGGACACAACTACAGCCATTGATGAATCAGGAGGACTGAAATGGTGGATGGTGCTGTGTCTAATCTCTGCCTGGGCCATACTCTATGTCTGCTGTGTTCGTGGAATAGAGACCACTGGCAAGGTATTATCTTTCTTGCATAACATATTAAAACACAGGTTAAACTGATAAGTGCTGTTTAAAAGCTTGAGGGAAATGGTTCATGCCAGGGTAGAGCTGGTAGACCAGGTTACGGTAGATGTGATTAAACTGATTAAACTTTTTAAATGGATTTCCTTTTCCTGTGTCTTTATTATTGATTCTCTGTGCTGCCAGCTTGACCAACTTAGTCTCTGTTAACAGCTCAAACTTATCATTTGAATCGAATTAAAATATAAAACTAACTGTTTTAAATTAGAGGCCTTTATCTGAAAGGTACACATACTTCATATTACATAAGAGCCTTTATCAACTGTATCAGTAGTTTTAAAAACAGTACAGATACAGTGCTATAAAAGGTAATTGCGTCAGTCTAATCATAAGAAAAAGTTTAGAACATTTTGATCTCATCATGTTTAAGCAAGTAAGGTCTTTTAAAATACAAAAAACACATTAAAGCTCAAATGCACTATGTACATATACTACAAAAATGCCATGTATTGTGAAGCAAATTATATTGAATGACCATATAATGGAGGTTTTTAATTTTTGTAATATTTTACTGCGTACTATAAAATTTAGCACTGTTGTGTAAGAATAATGACTCATAAAGACATTAATTTTTATATGTTTTTAGCAATGAAAATGGAGATGGTACGCTGTTGAAACAGGTGGATGCATATAATAAACTTATGACTAATAAATGCTTATTGCGTAATTAACAAGCGTGCCAAAGGTATGGTTCTAGCAGTGAATTGTATACCTGTGAAGTGAATCAGCTTTATATCTGATATTACTGGAACTAAAGCAGGAACTATTTATATCTCCTTCCAAGGCAGTATATGTGACTTCTACATTACCATATGTGGTTCTCCTAATTTTCCTAATCAGAGGACTGACTCTGAAAGGCTCCGTCAATGGGATTATATTTCTTTTTACACCAGATGTAAGTATTAGAAAATCACTGTCTTTACAGTTTACCTTTACAGTGCTGAAGAGCAATTCACTCAATATTGCATTCACCCTGATTTACTATATTACGTGTTGTACTATATTATAAGTGTTGTAGTTATGTCCCATGTAAAATCTACTTGTCTCTGTCTCTGTGTGTGTGTGTGTGTGTGTGTGTCTGTGTGTGTGTGTGTGTGTGTGTGTGTGTGTGTGTGTGTGTGTGTGTGTGTGTGTGTGTGTGTGTGTGTGTGTGTGTGTGTGTGTGTGTGTGTGTGTGTGTGTAGCTCAATGAGTTAGCAAACCCATCAACTTGGTTGGATGCAGGTGCTCAAGTATTCTATTCCTTTTCACTGGCGTTTGGTGGCCTCATCTCCTTCTCCAGTTACAACTCAATACAGTAAGTAAATAAGTGACAGCTTTCTAAAGGTAGAGGCGACTGATTAAAAACATATTAAATGTTAACTACTCCCCAGTCCTAAGATAAATATCTCTATTTTTCAGTAACAACTGTGAGCAAGATGCCGTGATCATTTCCATCATCAACGCCTTCACCTCAATCTTTGCTGCCACTGTAATCTACACCATCATCGGTTTCAGAGCCACAGAGAGATATGATGACTGTATAGCAACGTACGTATTTACTTATTCCCTTACAAAGAGCTAACTGTACCTGGATAAGAAGTTATCTAAGAATGTGCTTTGCATCTGTCCTGCAGAAACATTATGACTTTGCTGAACACATTTGACCTGCCAGAAGCAAACATCACAGAGAGTAACTACAACAACGTTTTTCAAGAGCTTAACAACACATACCCCAGCATTATTCAGGGTCTAAATCTTCCAACCTGCAACCTGGACACATTCCTCAGTGAGGTAAAATCCTCCTTTCTCTCTTCACGTTCATGGATTACACCTTTTAAATTGCAGGCTTCTGTCTAATCACAGGCTTCAGAGATCTCATTTCTCTCTTCATTATTGAGACATAATAGAATATAGAGACTTTGCTTGTCTTATTAAACAGGGTGTGGAAGGCACAGGCCTGGCCTTCATTGTCTTCACTGAGGCCATCACTAAGATGCCATTGTCTCCACTCTGGTCTGTCCTTTTCTTCATCATGCTCTTCTGCCTTGGCCTGTCCTCAATGTTTGGAAACATTGAAGGAGTACTGGTGCCTTTGCAGGACTTAAAGGTCTTCCCCAAACACTGGCCTAAAGAAGTGCTCTCAGGTTCAGTATTCAGAGATAGATCATCAGTCACACATTAAAGGATTCTGATAATATTGTTTATTAAATGTTATTAATGTAATAATTGGGATTTTTTTTTCAGGATTGACCTGTCTGGTGTGTTTTTTCATTGCGTTAATATTCACCCAAGGGTCAGGGAATTACTGGCTGGCTCTTTTTGACAGTTTTGCTGGTTCCATCCCTCTACTCATTATCGCCTTCTGTGAAATGGTTGGAGTGGTGTATGTTTATGGAATAGACAGGTAAGTAAAAAGCCAATTTTCTTAGATTTTTTTATTTTTACATTTTTACTTTGTTTAACAATCCTCATAAGGCTGCGGTTCTCTCGGTTGGTTGTGCATCTTTTTCTTCCACACTTTTTCCTTTCACTAAACTTTCACTAAACTGTTAACATGCTTGGATACAGCACTCTGTGAACAGCCAGCTTCTTTGGCAATGAATGGTTGTGGCTTACCCTCCTTGTGAAGGGTGTCAATGACTGTCTTCTGGACAACTGTCAGATCAGCAGTCTTCCCCATGATTGTGTAGCCTAGTGAACCAAACTGAGAGACCATTTTGAAGGCTCAGGAAACCTTTGCAGGGATTTTGAGTTGATTAGCTGATTGGCATGTCACCATATTCTAATTTGTTGAGATTGGTGGGTTTTTGTTAAATGTGAGCCAAAATCATCACAATTAAAAGAACCAAAGACTTAAACTACTTCAGTCTGTGTGCATTGAATTTATTTAATACACGAGTTTCACAATTTGAGTTGAATTACTGAAATAAATGAACTTTTCCACGATATCCTAATTTATTGAGATGCACCTGTACATAGGTTAACAAATAAATCTCAACGACAGCACTTTTAATCAAAACTGCCGCACAGTAGAGTAACATCAAATCTGAGACCAACCAACGTCCTCTCCCAACAGGTTTAACGAGGACCTGGTCTTCATGATCGGCCATAAGCCTAATATCTTCTGGCAGGCCACATGGAGATTTATCAGCCCCCTCATCATGCTGGTCATCTTCATCTTCTATTTTGTTACCACCATCTCCAAGGAGCTCTTTTACATCGCCTGGGACCCTGACTCGGTAAGGTTGCTCATAACATTCTCGATACATGCTCTAAGAGCTTAAAGTATAATAGGATCCATGTTAATAAGCATTTGTAAGTTAAATTGCCATGTGAGCTCATTGCATGAGTGGCTGTGATAAACACTACCTACATTTACATTTAATCATTCAGCAGACACTTTTCCCGAGTGACTTACATATGGACCACCGACATGACTCATATGATTCTAGTGGTCAGGAAAGAAATTCTTCATAGAGAGGCATTGTATGAGGCCTGACAATCTCTGCTCATCTGTTTGTATTACAGTCGAGGTTTCCTACATTGGAGCAGAAGCCCTACCCATCTTGGATTTATGTAATAATCTTCATATTGGCTGGGATTCCTAGTCTTTCTATACCTGTAGCTGCCATTATCAGGGCTATACAGAAGCGTTGTTGTTAACTGGATGTAGGTGTGTAAAAAAAAAAAAAAAAAATATATATATATATATATATATATATATATATATATATGTATATATATATATACATTGATTATTTGATAATTAGTATTATTTCTTTATGTCACCATTTTAAAGGACTTTTTTATACAATAGTAGAAATACACCCCTTGCTGGTTTCATTATATTTCAATTCAATTATCCTTAATAATATACTTAATAATCCTGTATCAATACAGTGTGTCAACAATGTCAAATTGTGCTTGTTATTTTCAAACGAACACCCATTATATTAGCTTGTGGTATCATATACACTAGAGAACCTTATTTATTTTTTACCAAACATTTTCACTGTATTATATTTGCATGGTATGACCATTGTAGTTTTGTTAATGGACATGTTCAGTTATTTTATTTAATTAATCGCTACTTGTTCAAAGCACTTTATATACATATACATATTGGTGCAATGTTTTCCTGTTTTCCTAAAACATGCAATGTTAAATAAAAGAAAATAAAACACTAAGCCTGTTTCTAACAGTGGGAGAAAGCCCATAGTTAACATGCTTTGATTCTGAAGTCACTGCAATGAGTAACAAGTTAACGTGTAGATAAGATGATTTGTGCAACCACAGCTTGCTTAAATATACAACTATGTAGGAGTGTTTGCCACTCTACTGTCTGGGCTTCCTGGCATATCTCAGTACCACTGGAAATGTGCCAGAAACGATGAAGTACTGTGCAGTATAACATGGGATTGAACAAGTGTGTCAAAGCTCCTCCCCTTCTACTGATGAAAAAGACCCCGGATTTTGTCAAGGTAAAGGGAACCGAGAGACGGTGTGGTAAAGGATACTGAGAGACGGTGTGAAGAGGAACTGAGTCAGAACTTGCCTGTAGCTCACCAAGAAAGTAAACTGAAGAATGGATGGAGCTCAGAGCACCAAAGACATCGAGCTCAATCAAGCTCCAGTGGAAGCCACTAAGACTGATGAACGGCCCAAATGGGACAATAAGGTTCAGTACCTGCTGACATGCATTGGATTTGCTGTTGGCTTGGGGAATGTATGGCGGTTCCCTTATTTGTGTCAGGTATATGGAGGAGGTAGGAAATGTCTGGCAATTTATTACAAGCAAAATAGGGATTAAATTAATGTTGTCTAGCATATTAGTTGGTTTCAAGAGAACAAATTTCGATAATAAGACTAGGATGGAATTAAATGTTCTACATCATTAAGGTTTTTAAATGATATATCCGTTCATATCACTTGTAATGTGGACCTAGATAGTCTTCGATATCCAGCTCTTAGCATTTTCTACAATAATATTACATAACACATATTACTGAGTTTGTATATTGTTACATGTGGTAGAAAAAGCTGTGTGGCTTCAATAAATAGCCAAAATATAGCCCAATATTCAAATAATTGGACTATGTTCATAAATAAACTTGTGCTGGAAGAGGTTTGTTTTCAAATAATCTAATTATGTGATACAAAATTATAAAATACTATTAAACAAATCTATAGGAAAATGAAAACTAAGAATGGTGAGAATTTGAAAGACTCTGTGTGTAGGTTAAATATGTTCTTTCTTGTGGATCAGAAGTTAGGATCAGTAGTCAGTTATCCATTTTTGTTTTGGTTATAGATCCATATACACTGAGAACTTCACCTAATGAAACTAATGCCATGCAATTTCAATGTAACATGAAACTACAAGACAAAATCAGCTCATCAGTGCATACACAGCACAGCAGTGATGTTGTCAGAGGAAAGAGTTGGTGTTCAGAGGAAACTGTGGTTTAGTATGTGTAGATGAACATAGACTGCTATAAAAGTCACAAAAACATGTCTCATACATTTTGTACTTGCTTCTGAGAAACTGATGATAACAGGTTCACATAAGATATGCTAAACTTAATTGAAAAAAATGACAATCAAATAAAATAAATAGGAATGGAATCAAATAAAATTACACTATTTCAAATTCTGTTGAAGATGTTAAATGACCCTTTCAAAAAAGGAATAAAGTAGGATATTCAGTCTTTAAATGGAAATTGACTTGGATAGCAAGTTGCCTGCTTCATGAGTAACACTGGTAAAGTTCTTGTCATATCATCGTGCATGCATTTAATAAAAATTGTAGCTACAAGAAAAACCAAACTGACTTTAATGTTGCCACACACTCACCCCAACACATACACACTCTATTTATACTCTGTTTATAAGTGCAGAGCTGAGGGAGAAACCACACACACACACCCACAGACTTACACACAGACACACGCACAGACTCACACACAAACACAGACACACAAACCACAAAGCTTTTTGCCGAACAAAGAATATAATCATTATCTGGACCTTTTATATAAAGAGATACGGCTCTAATGCATGTAATGTTTGCACTTTCAGCACCTTTCATACAGCTTTTTGTCGAGAGTAAATCTAAGTGTACGTATGCAAATATAAAAGCCAGGTTCACCCACTGCACTATGTGCAGTACATTAGTAAGTAACATACCATTCAATATTGAACCCATTGATACTGCAGTATACAGTATTCTTTACATTGAAGTCAAATAAGATACATGGTAAAGATGCTCTAAGTGAAAATTTGGTTGTCTATCAGCTCATCTTGAAATTAAATGGAAAATTCCATTCTAAAGCAGGAGTTAAAGATAAGCTCAATACCATGACACATTGTCAAACCACATGACAAGTATGAAGAACAAAAATGTACTCTTCTCTAAAGCATATATGGTGTGCTTGAAGAGATGAAAACAAGGATAACACAGTAGAAAATGCCTTAGTTAGCATGATAGCCTAATCTTAATTGCTTGGTAAGACTCTTGGTCATCTTCTGATGTGCTGATATCCACAGTTCTTAAGAATCTAGAAGTCTAACAATGTATTCTGTTTGTACTTAGGTGCATTTCTGATCCCGTACCTCATAGCTCTGGTGTTTGAGGGGCTTCCTCTGCTTCACATGGAGCTAGCTATTGGTCAAAGGCTCCGCATGGGCAGCATAGGAGTCTGGAACTCAATCTCACCTTATCTAGGAGGAGTAGGTGGGTACTATTAGTCTTATGAAAGAACTATGTGCACAGTGGGTATGTACAGTACATACAGTATAAGTAAGTGTAGTTTAGTACATGTTTTTTGTTTGCATCAGTACACACATGATACACTATGGACATGTTTGTGTCATTATATGTGTAATAATGTTGAAATGAAAACATTCTTATAGCTGGTGTTGTAGTTGAATCTTCTTTCATGTGTGTGTGTGTGTGCAGGTTTGGCCTCGATGACTGTGTCATTTTTAGTTGGTTTATTTTATAACACTATACTGGCCTGGGTTCTGTGGTATTTCTTCCATTCATTCCAAAACCCATTGCCATGGGAGTCGTGCCCAGTCAACACAAATCACACTGGTAAGACACAAACAGTATCACATCAGGACACATTAAGACAAACCAGACATTTTTTGTTGAAACTTTTCCTTCTCAGAGCAAGGCAAAGAGTATGGGTTTTTTGTTTACACTGGTGGAAATCACAACCTTTATCAAGTTTATTACATTTATTATTAATTTCTTGTAGATATTAGTCTGTTTAAACCAAATCTCACTATAAATAATGTCAAGTTAGAAAAAGATCACAATCACAATTACAATTACAATAATAATGGGGGGGGGGGGGGGGGGGGGGTTATTTAACCATAAGAAACATGTGGACACCTGTGGCTCTTCCCTAATCTGTTGCCACAAAGTTTGCAGCACACAATTGTACAGAATGTCTTTGTATTCTGTAGAATTATTTCACTTCACTGAAACTAAGAGGCCCTCAACCCCACTGAACACCTTTGAGATGAACTGAATTGCCAACTGCACCCCAGTCCTCCTCATCTGATATCACTGCCTGACCTCACTAATGCTCTCGTTGCTGAATGAGCACAAATCCCCACAGCCACAGTCCAAAATCTAGTGGAATGCCTTCCTAGAAATGTGTTGGATATTATAACAGCGAAAGGGGGAATAATTTTAGATTAATGCCCTTGGTTTTGGAATGGACACCTGTGAGTTTGATGATCCTCCATCCACATACTTTTAATGAATGTAAAAAATATTATTATATAACAATTATTTAGAATTATTCAAAATGGAGAATATATAGGAATCTGTACATATGAAAATATGCGTCTATAAAAGAAAATGAGAGAAAAAGACATCATAGGAAATATGATAAATGACAAATGAGATTTTTGGAAGTGGAAATTAAAATAAAATAAATTGTTATTTTGATTAAAAACATACTTTTTCCACAATTCTTTATTCTAAAATATGTAAAAAAATAAAATAAATAAATAAAAAATCTTAGTGTGCTCTTAGTGTATTTCTGGTGAATTAAATTGCTCCAAACATATAAACCCATAATCTCAGTGCTGTTCTATTATACATCACTCAACACAACCATCACCATCATTTCATCACTACATCATTATAATAATGACAGGGATATACAGTGTTAGTGTCTCATCAGGCTTCATAAATGCTTCATGTTCTTGCAGTGTATGTGGAAGAATGTCAGAAGAGCACTCCAGTGAACTATTTCTGGTACAGAGAAACACTGAATATCACTCCAAACATTTTGAGTAATGGGGGTCTTCAGTGGTGGATGGTGGTGTGCCTGGCTTCAGCTTGGGGCATTGTCTATATCTGCTTCATTCGAGGGATCGAAACCATCGGCAAGGTCAGGAACCTCTTCACAATCCATCTTACTTCTTACTATATGATTCAATTAATCATTTATTCATTAATCAGACCATTAAACCGTAAATGAATCTGTCACTCTGTGTACAGGCGGTATATGTCACAGCTACTTTCCCATATCTTGTGCTCACCATCTTTCTGATCCGGGCATTGACTCTACCAGGAGCTACTATTGGATTGCGCCACCTTTTCACACCGAATGTAAGTTGTGCTTTTTTCATAGCTACAGTCATCGAAAATTCTTCTGCCAAAGAAACTCTTGGAGTCTCAGGGATTTGATGGAGCACCTGTTGAACACAGTCTCAGCAGGCTGCTATATACCATTTCAAGACGTTTATCTACTCCTGTTTAGCTGACCCCCAAAAGTCTTAGTCTTAACCTAAGTATTATAGACATCCAGAAACATATCATATATTGATTCTTTTTTATTATTATGATTAACACACCATTTGTTTCGTAAAATATTCTATACTAACTTTCCCTTATTCGTTTGATAAGTGGCAACTTGCTATAAAATATGGGGCATAGCTAATTAGTGCTGGATTAATTAACCTAGAACTTACTCCTTTGCCATGTAACTAATCTAACTAATTGGTTATTCAAATTTTGTCTAAATGCAATCTAATGAACAATGAAGCAGGTAGTTGAGATTTGAGGCTCTTCCTGGTACTGGTACTTGGGGTGGTTGTATTCAACATTACAACCTTCTGATCAGTGGTCCAGAGCTGTAACTGCCCTTAAATATGACTTTTATCTCAGTGGCAAAACCAGATAATACTGACCAAGTTTCATCTTAAATATCAGTGGCAATGTTACTGAACTTTCTAGATGCATTTCCAATGTTTACCTTGAAAACAGTAGGGGATAGAAACTCAGTGTTGTGGAAGTGGACTATCTCCTACAGCTGTGTATAAATAAGATGTTCGATGGAAATTGTATATCTATGTTCCTGAACTTACCATACTCCATACAGTGGGAAACACTAAAAAACCCAACAGTGTGGTTGGATGCTGCAACCCAGATATTCTTCTCACTGTCACTTGCATTTGGAGGCCTCATTGCATTTTCCAGCTATAACCCACAAAAGTAAGTGCTTTTTATAATCTGCTGCACTCGAGCCAACATCAAATGCTTAAAGAATTTATTGCTGATGAATTGTAATGTTGAAATATACTATATATCAGAGTAATAGAACAGACTGGCAAATGTTCTTATCTGAAGAGATAAACTGTACAGTAAATGTGATAATTTGTGGATTTTAAAAGTGGAGAATTTATAGCCTAAGACAGGAGTTTAGGATGTTTTAGTATATTCATGCTGAAAGCAAAGTGGGGGCTCAATGGCTTAGTGGTTAGCATGTTTACCTCACATCTCTGGGGTTGGAGGTTTGATTCCTGTCTCTGCCCATATGCCTGGAGTAGGCAGGAACTCCAGTTTCCTCCCAAAGTCCAAAGTCATGAGTTGTAGGCTGACTGGCATCTAGTGTATGACTGGAAGCATGATTATGCGTTGTGATTGGTTGGCACTTTGTCTAAGGTGCCTTGTTCTCTTACTCCCCTGGGCTCCAAATTCCTCTGTAACCCTGTGTAGGATAAGTGGTACAGAAAATAGATGGATGGAAATGCTGAAAAGTCTAATAGTAAAACAACAGTAAAGACATACTTTTAACTTTTAGCATACTTCCAACTTTTAAGTAAAATTAAATATTCTTTTTTTGTTTCAGAAACAACTGTGAGCGAGATGCTCTTATTGTTGGCTGCATCAATAGTGCTACATCAATCTATGCATCAATTCCTATTTTTTCCATCCTGGGATTTAAAGCACTGTCAAGCTATAATGAATGTATAGACAAGTAAGCACTGCACAGCACAAGCTATCTATGGGAAAAAAGACAGAGAATGTCGTTGTTTATATATATTTGCTTGCTTACTGTTTTCACAGTAATATCAAGGGATTGATGAATGCTTTTAATATTCCGGATGAGAATATAACAAAGGAAAATTATGGGCCTTGGTTGGCAAAGCTTAATATATCAAATCCAGATGCAATTCTGAAACTTAATCTGAAGACATGCAATCTCCAAGAATTGCTTGATCAGGTATTATTACACACATCATAATAATGGGTTCATATAAATATAATACATATAAAAGTATATATATATATATACTTTTATAAATATATATATATATATATATATATATATATATATATATATATATATATATATATATATATATATATATATATATAAATGTAATATATATGGCTTATATATGTGTGGCCATGGCCATGTGTGTGTGGAGTTTGCATGTTCTCCCCGCGCCTCAGGGGTTTTCTCCGGGTACTCCGGTTTCCTCCCCCGGTCCAAAGACATGCATTGTAGGTTGATTGGCATCTCTAAATTGTCCATAGTGTGTGATTTCGCACATAATATTATTTGCTATCTGTTTATTAACAGATGTCTATCTGACCAGTGAGGTTTGAGAATTCATAAATGCTGTGGAATAATAACTTTTAGCAGTTTACAAAAAAAAATCAAATAAAATGCCAGGCCTTTTCTTTAAACCGTCCTCTAAATATGTACTCTACTTTGGAAATGCTCTTTTATTAAGTACAGTACATAAAATCTATTAACCCTGAATTATCATGCTCAGTTCCACCCATAAACATTACTACTAGGTATTGGCATCATGCCATATATTTAAAAAATAACACAACCACTTACTTGATTGCTGTACACCTCCCATTGCTGATGGTGTGGTAATAATTTATGTTTCCAGTTCTATAAGTTCTGTCAACTCGTCATTTTGTTTGTCATCCCTCAGAGTGCCTCAGGCACAGGTCTGGCATTCATTGTGTTCACTGAAGCAGTAATAAAGATGCCAGGTTCCCAGGTCTGGGCTGTGCTCTTCTTTATTATGCTCTTCAGTCTTGGACTTTCATCAATGTTTGGAACTCTAGAGGGAGTTCTGACACCTTTGTTGGACCTGCACCTGGTGCCAAAGTGCATTCCTAAGGAGATTTTCACAGGTAAATAGAGAGACTGTGAAATGTGATGTGATGTGATGTGATGTGTGATGATCATTTAATCTAATATGCGCTTTCAAATTACACTATATTGCCAAAAGTTTTGGGACACCCCTGCAAATCATTGAATTCAGGTGTTGTTTTTCAGGGGTTGGGCTTGGCCACTTAGTTCCAGTGAAAGGAACTCTTAAGGTTCAGCATACCAAGACATTTTGGACAATTTCATGCTCCAAATTTGTGGAAACAGTTTGGGGATAACCCCTTCTTGTTCCAACATGACTGCACACCAGTGCACCATGCAAGGTTCATAAAGACATGGATGAGCAAGTTTGGTGTGGAGGAACTTGACTGGCCTGCACACAGCCTTGACCTCAGCCCAATAGAACACCTTTGGGATGAATTTGAGCAGGGACTGCGAGCCATGTCAAAACGGGGATGTCTGCCTTTACATGCACATGAATTTAATATGGAGTTGGCCCGCCCTTTGCAGCTAAAACCTCTTCTGGGAAGGCTTTTTACAAGGATTAGAAGTGTGTTTATGGGACTCCTAGAAGCACATTTGTGAGGTCAGGAACTGATGTTGGACGAGAAGGCCTGGCTCGCAGTCTCTAATTCATCCCAAAGCTGTTCTATCAGGTTGAGGTCAGGACTCTGTGCAGGCCAGTCAAGTTCCTGAAGGATTAAGAGTTTCTTTCACTGGAACTAAGGGGCCAAGCCCAACCCCTGAAAAACAGTACCTGAATTCAATGATTTGGAGGGGTGTCCCAAAACCTTTGGCAATATAGTGTATGTTATGAAACATTATTAATAGTTTAAGTTAGGATAGTGGTGAGTTAGCTTTTTTAATAAATAATTAGGAAATCCAACAAAATTACTTGTAAGTGTAAGAGATATGTATGAGATCAGGTCAGTTTTACCAGCTCAGTTATCTTTTCTCTTTAGGTCTTATTTGCATGGTTTCCTTTCTCATGGCACTCATCTTCACTTTGGGATCTGGTAACTACTGGCTTGCCATCTTTAATAACTATGTAGGTTCCTTGCCTCTGCTGGTCATCGCCTTTTTCGAGATCATAGCCGTGATCTACATCTACGGTGGCAACAGGTGCTTGTTATCTTGTTAATAAAATGTACTGTAGTGTCCAAGGTGGGTCCATTATTAAGTTGCGGTTTTATTCCTTACATGTGAATATCATGACAGGTTTAGTAAAATTATGTTATTGGTCGAAGAAGTAGAGGAGGGAGGAGAGTGCACAGACAAAGAGAGAAGAGGAAAGGTAAGAGTGTAGGACTGAGAATAGGAACTCTGAATGTTGGTACTATGACAGGGAAAGGTAGAGAGCTGGCTGATGTGATGGAGAGAAGGAAGGTGGATATACTGTGTGTACAGGAGACCAGGTGGAAGGGTAGCAAGGCTCGTAGTATAGGAGCAGGATTCAAGCTGTTTTATTATGGTGTGGATAGTAAGAGAAATGGGGTAGGTGTGGTCCTGAAGGAGGAGTTTGTGAGGAATGTCCTGGAGGTGAAGAGAGTGTCAGACAGAGTGATGAGTCTGAAGTTAGAGATTGAAGGGGTGATGTTGAATGTTGTTAGTGGTTATGCCCCACAGGTAGGTTGTGAGTTAGAGGAGAAAGAGAGATTCTGGAGTGAATTAGATGAGGTGATGGAGAGTATTCCCATGGGTGAGAGAGTGGTGATAGGAGCGGATTTTAATGGACATGTTGGCGAGGGGAACACAGGTGATGAGGAGGTGATGGGCAAGTTTGGAGTTAAGGAAAGGAACCTTGAAGGACAGATGGTAGTGGACTTTGCTAAGAGGATGGACATGGGTGTGGTTAACACTTATTTTCAGAAGAGGGAGGAGCATAGAGTGACTTACAAGAGTGGAGGTAGGAGAACACAGGTAGACTACATTCTATGTAGAAGAGGCAATCTGAAAGAGATTAGTGACTGTAAAGTGGTAGTGGGAGAGAGTGTAGCCAGACAGCATAGGATGGTGGTGTGTAGGATGACTTTGATGGTCTGTAAGACGAAGAGGTCAAAGATAGAGAAGAAAACCAAGTGGTGGAAGCTGAAAAAGGAGGAATGTTGTGAGGAATTTAGACAGAAGTTGAGGCAGGCTCTGGGTGGTCAGGTAGTGCTGCCAGATGACTGGGAAACTACAGCAGAAGTGATCAGGGAGACAGGGAGAAAGGTGCTGGGTGTGTCATCTGGAAGGAGGAAAGAAGATAAGGAGACTTGGTGGTGGAATGAGGAAGTTCAGGACAGTGTCCAGAGGAAGAGGTTAGCCAAGAAGAAGTGGGACATGGACAGGACTGAAGAGAATAGACAGGAATACAAGGAGTTACAGCGCAGAGTGAAGAGGGAGGTGTCTAAGGCCAAGCAGAAGGCATATGAAGAGTTGTACACTAGGTTAGACACTAGAGAAGGAGAGAAGGACTTGTACAGGTTAGCTAGGCAGAGGGATCGAGATGGGAAGGATGTGCAGCAAGTTAGAGTTATTAAGGATAGAGATGGAAGGGTGCTCACAAGTGAGGAGAGTGTACAGAGGAGATGGAAGGAATACTTTGAGGAGCTGATGAATGAGGAAAATGAGAGGGAAAAAAGAGTAGAAGGGGTGAACTCTGTGGAACAGAAAGTAGATAAGATTAGAAAGGATGAAGTCAGGAAGGCTTTGAAGAGGATGAAAAGTGGGAAGGCAGTTGGTCCTGATGACATCCCGGTGGAGGTCTGGAAGTGTCTGGGAGAGGCAGCAGTGGAATTTTTAGCTAGTTTGTTCAACAGGGTTTTAGAGAGTGAGAGGATGCCTGAGGAATGGAGAAGAAGTGTGTTAGTGCCGATCTTTAAGAATAAGGGTGACGTGCAGAGTTGCAGCAACTATAGGGGGATAAAGTTGATGAGCCATACAATGAAGGTATGGGAAAGAGTAGTGGAAGCTAGGTTAAGGAAGGTAGTGGAAATTTGTGAGCAGCAGTATGGCTTCATGCCCAGAAAGAGCACAACGGATGCAATTTTTGCTCTGAGGATTTTGATGGAGAAGTATAGGGATGGTCAGAAGGAGTTGCACTGTGTGTTTGTAGACTTGGAGAAAGCATATGACAGGGTGCCAAGAGAAGAGCTGTGGTACTGTATGAGGAAGTCAGGAGTAGCGGAGAAGTATGTCAGAGTGGTGCAGGACATGTATGAGAGGAGCAGGACAGTGGTGAGGTGTGCTGTAGGTCAGACAGAGGAGTTCAATGTGGAGGTGGGACTGCATCAGGGATCGGCTCTGAGCCCCTTCCTGTTTGCTATAGTGATGGACCAGTTGTCAGAGGAGGTCAGACAGGAGTCTCCTTGGACAATGATGTTTGCAGATGACATTGTGATCTGTAGTGAGAGCAGGGAGCAGGTGGAGGAAAACCTGGAGAGGTGGAGGTTTGCGCTGGAGAGAAGAGGAATGAAGGTCAGTCGTAGTAAGACTGAGTACATGTGTGTGAATGAAAGGGAGGGAAGTGGAACAGTAAGGTTACAGGGTGAAGAGGTGAAGAAGGTACAGGAGTTTAAGTACTTGGGGTCAACAGTCCAGAGTAATGGAGAGTGTGGGAAAGAGGTAAAGAAGCGAGTGCAGGCAGGTTGGAATGGGTGGAGAAAGGTGTCGGGAGTTCTGTGTGATCAGAAAATATCAGTGAGAATCAAGGGGAAGGTGTACAGGACAGTGGTGAGACCAGCCATGCTGTATGGTTTAGAGACAGTGTCACTGAGGAAGAGACAGGAGTCAGAGCTAGAGGTAGCAGAGCTGAAGATGTTGAGGTTCTCTTTGGGAGTGACAAGATTGGACAGGATTAGGAATGAGTACATCAGAGGGACAGCTCATGTTGGACGTTTGGGGGACAAAGTTAGGGAGGCCAGATTAAGATGGTTTGGACATGTTCAGAGGAGGGACAGTGAGTACATTGGTAGGAGAATGTTGGACATGGGGCTGCCAGGCAGGAGGCAAAGAGGAAGGCCAAAGAGGAGGTATATGGATGTAATAAATGAGGATATGAAGCTAGTGGGTGCAAGTGTTGAGGATGCAGAAGATAGGGATAGGTGGAGAGAGATGATTCGCTGTGGCGACCCCTGAAGGGAAAAGCCGAAAGAAGAAGAAGAAGTTTAGTAAAATTATGTCTTGGAGCAAGGCTACATATACAGCACTCTTTACTTATATAAACAAGCATGGCAAAATCAACTGCGATGAGTAACAGATACAGAAATACACTTGTCAAGATTATTCAGTGAGGAACAAGAGATGATAAATATAACATCACAATACCAGTGTGTGCTCAGGGTATACAGTTGAATGACTCCACAAACAGGATTGTAAAATATATCTAATTCTATTTAATAATTTCCCTGTTAGTGATATTAATGATATCAACCGTTCTTGATAATAAGGCACTGTATGTATTAAGCTGTATGGAATAAGCTGTGCTAGTGTAATGTATCCAGCACTTGGTATTCCTTAGACCATGAGTTTTATACCATATTTCCACCCTCTCAGATTCAGTGATGATATAGAGTGGATGACAGGACGCAGACCCAACCTGTACTGGCAAGCTACATGGAGGGTGATCAGTCCTTTGATGCTGCTGGTGGTCTTGCTGGCTTATATGGTTGTACAGGCACAAACAAATCCTACCTATGATGCATGGAACCCAGATTACGTAAGAACTTTAAACACTGTTTCACTGCAACTCTTAATACAGTATGTTAGGTCAATGGTTATCTACGCTCATACCCAAAGCCTGTAACAATAACTTTTTCAACCCAAATACATAAATTAAACAGTTCAGTAGATAAAGCATTAAATAGTACGTTGCATTGGTTACATGGAATACAAATAGCCTGATGTTTTCCTAACTCTTCCAGGTGAATTTTCCTGCTCCAGAAATCCTGAAGTATCCAGGCTGGGTCTATGCCATTTGTATTCTCCTTGCTGCTGTTCCCTGCTCACTAATTCCGCTTTGGGCACTCTATAAATTTATTACATTTTTACGTAAGTGCCTGGCAGACAGACAAGTTAAACTATTTTATAATAATGAAGGATATGAGGTGGAAACATAAGTACACAAATGAATTCTTCCTGATTCTAAACATACCTGTGGAAGAAATCTAAAATGTCACCTGTGCATTTTTTTGCATATTGACTACATAAAGATTATACTGACACCAAGATACTGTTATCATCACAGTATCACAGTAACATTTATTTTATCTATTGCTTGTAAATCTATCTGACATATATAATTACATTACTAAAATAATATAAATGGTCTGCTCTCTGAAAGAGATTTTGTTTTTCTCGCAGTCCACAATGACTCTCCATTTTCCGTGCAATAACAAAAGAATAAAGTATATTGAATATACTGCATGCTTTATGAATGTTTATTGTAATTAATTTGTGTTTTGTTTTGTTCAGATGTATAAACTAATTTTCAATATTTGGAAGTCTGTAATGCTTATATGGATGTGTGAATAACACAAAGAGGTCATTTGCGTTGCTCAGACAATTTTGCTTTAAAAGAATAATAAACTATTTGGTCACTAAATAAATATGTCCTGGTGTACTTTGTAGTCTGATAAGATGGACTTGTTTGTTTTGGTTATAATACGATCTGTGATTGCTATGATACGAGGACAATGTAGTCCATAAATTATACCATTAGCTCAAATCCACTATGTTTTCACAAAAACAACTTACAGCAGCCTGAGCATCATGCGCTTTAGGTTAGTTATTGAAACCATTCTAATTTTGGGGTTAGAATAAAGAATTAAATGCTTTGCATGAAAATACAATGAATGAAGTCACTGAGCCAGGCCAGAAAGGACAAAAGCACGGATGTGGGATATCACTGTATGTTGACAAGATTACTAATCTATCAGTAGCACATAACAGCTTATGGAAACTCTATCTATGAGCTGTGTTCCTGATAATATAGATAACATGTTTCATTAGACTAAACAGTAGAGCTGTATCCTTACAATTCCAGTGTTATATATTGGTCCTTGTCAAAGAGCGATTACATCTAGAGTTATGTGTTTAACTTCCATTAATGGTAAGCCAAAGCAGAGCATAACTAGCTTAAATAGTTGAATTAATAGATGTAAAAATTTTCTCAAACTTTCTCGGTGTGTGTGAGTGTGAGAGAGAGAGAGAGAGAGAGAGAGAGAGAGAGAGAGAGAGAGAGAGAGAGAGAGAGAGAGAGAGAGTGAGAGGGGGAGAGAGAGAGAGAGAGAGAGAGAGAGAGAGAGAGAGAGAGAGAGAGAGAGAGAGAGGCATGTGAGAGTCATTTAGCTAACACTTCTCCAGAATGACTTGTATGAGCAGTTGAAGGTTCAGCACTCCAAAACAACAAGCAACTATGTAAGGTATCTTTAAGTGATACAAGTGCTAACAAAAACACTTTAAAGTAAAGTGCATGCACAATACAACTGCATGCATAAAAAAAACAGTAATTAATACTCACAGCAGAGAAAATCAAGTGGTTTATGGATACTGACTGAAGAGGAAGATCACTATATCTTTATGGAAGGAATAAAGACACAAGGTGACTCTCATTCCACCATTTGTTTGTAATGCTCAGGGGTCGTCAGTGACATTGTCCCTTCTGGTGGTCACATGCTCTGGAATATGCTGCCTTTGTCAGACTCTATGCCCTGTTTTGCTTTTCTGGCACTTTCATACAATGATGTCCACATACACTGTTATGTTAGCAGTCCTACACTGACTGCAAGTTCAGATCTGTGGTCATGTTCCTGTAGCAGGAGCACATGGCAAAGACACAATCATCTTGACACAAGACTTGGATGTAAAGCAGGAAGCCTGAGAACTCATATTTAAAAGGTGACTAGGGCTTGATTTATTAGGATTGTTCCTTGGCTTGAGGTAAATGAATATAGATTGTGTATTTGGTAACATTAAATTTTGCTTGACTAATATTTACTACATTGGGTAACATAAACAAATGTTAATAAGCATATGTAATGTTCACTGAGTATGTGTGAATTGACATTTGTTTAAATGTCACACTTAATACACCTCGATCCAATAATAATGATTCATCCAAAGACCTAAATTAGCAAAAAATAAATTACAGCATGTTTCTAATATTTGATAAAATGCTAAACAAGTGTAAATACTGGTTATGAGATTTGTCATTCAACAACGGTAAGCATGTGTTGCCATTGTAGACCATTTTAACAATTTGTAATTGATTATATGAATGTTGGATAATGCAAGTGTTGATTATTTGACATATGTGGCTATATGGAAGTTCATATATGTGTATTATTGTACACATGTCTATCATTGTACAGACACACACACACACACACACACACACACACACACACACACGTGCACACACATACAGTTATGCTCAAAAGTTTGCATACCCTGAAATTGTTAAACATTGCCATTTATTTGGAAAATATGACTAATAATGCAAAAGAGTAGTCATTAATCATTTTAGTCATTAATTATCACATAGTTGTTTGACTCCTTTTTTAAAACTTAATGATAACTGAAATCACCCAAACAACCCTGATCAAAAGTTTACATGTCCTTGAATGTTTGGCCACATTATAAACACACAGGTTGACACACAGAGATCTAAATGGCTATTAAAGGGAAGTTTCCACACCTGTGACTCATTGTAATTGTAGTTAGTGTCTGTGCAGAAATAGTCAGTGAGTTTCTCAGCTCATGACGTGATGCACTGACTTGGCTGGATACTGCACCATGGGGAAGACAAAAGAACTGCCAATAGACCTGCGTAATAAGGTAGTTGAACTTTATAAAGCAGGAAAAGGATATAAAAAGATATCTCAGTACTTGAAAATGCCAGTCAGTACTGTTCAAACTCTGATAAAGAGGTGGACAATAAGAGGTTCTGTTGATACTAAGCCACGGTCAGGTAGACCAAGAAAGATTTCACCCACTACTGCCAGAAGAATTGTTCGGGATGCAAAGAAAAATCCACAAACATCTTTGAGAGAAATACAGGCTGCTCTGGAAAAAAGAGGTGTTGTTTCAAGAAGCACAATAGGGAGGTATGTGAGCACAAATGACCTGCATGGAGAAAGCCGTTACTGCACCTGTGCCGCAAAAAGGCCCGCTTCCAGTACACCAGACAGCACCTAGACAAGCCTCACAGCTTCTGGAGCAGAGTCATTTGGAGTGATGAGACCAAAATTTAACTTTATAGTCACAACTGTCACAAATCGCTGAACTGACGGAGCACGCTGGTCGTGCCGGTGTAGATATATCAGACCCAACGCGGAGATAGACGGCAGACAGGGGTTTATTAAAGAAAAGAACATAGATTCACACAGACGTTACACAAAGACGAGGACTAGCAACTTAACTAAGACAGACGGCCACTCTAAATAAGGAACATGATTAGAGACACATTGGGAACAGGTGAACAAAGGCGGAAACACATTAGGAAGAGGCGTGGCTAAAATGAACACATAACTGAATAAACAAAACCCCTGCTGAAGGCTCCCTAGTGGTCCATCGGGGGCACTTGGCCCCGTAACAACAACCATAAATGCTATGTTTGGAAAGGAGTCAACAAGGCCTTCGCTGAAAAGTACACCATCCCCACTGTAAAGCACGGTGGTGGATCTCTTATGTTTTGGACCTGTGTGAGCTCCAGTGGCACAGGGACGTTAGTCAAAATTGATGGCAAGATGAATGCAGCATGTTATCAGAAAATACTGGCAGACAATTTGCATTCTACAGCACGAAAGCTGCGCATGGGACGCTCTTGGATGTTCCAACATGACAATGATCCAAAGCACGAAGCCAAGTTGACCCTCCATTGGCTACAGCAAAAAACGGTGAAGGTTCTGGAGTGGCCATCACAGTCTCTGGATCTCAGTATCATTGAGCCACTTTGGGGAGATCTCAAACGTGTAGTTTGTGCAAGACAACCAAAAAAATTACAGGAACTGGGAACAATTTGCCAAGAAGAACGGGCAGCTATACCACCTGAGAGAATTAAGCACCTCGTGCACAATTATTACAAAAGACTGCATGCCATCATTGATGATAAAGGGGGCAATACACCATATTAAGAACTAAAGATATGCAAACTTTTCAACAGGGATTATTTGCTCATTTTCTTTATTGTCATGCTTTGTTTGATGATTGTGCCATCCTGTTATGCCTTACATATGAACTTGAGTCCTAAAATAAATTTTTTTTTTGCCTTCTCACTCATCTTTTCTTTAAAAAATGGTACACATCCTGCAAATTCTCCTAAGGTATGCAAACTTTTAAGCACAACTGTATATACTCAAACACACACACACACACACACACACATATATATATATATATATATATATATATATATATATATATATATATATATATATATACATATATATATATATATATATATATATATATATATATATTACACTCACACAACCACAACAGACTTTGTGGTTTATGCCATGCCAACTTAAAAGCTGTACTTGTATTCTCAGTATGTCTAAGAGGGCAGATTCACCACAGTGTGGTGGTTTAATGATGGAAAATGAAAACAATGACATCAAAGAGTCACAAGAAAAGAAGAGCAGGGGTAAATCAGGTGAGAAAAAACGCTTTTGTCAAGCATTGCTGCTATTCAGCTTACTCAGAGTTTCATGTGTAGTGCATGGGTTTTTTAAAATAAACCACACAAACTCCATGCTGGTAGGCAGGTGAATGCTTGTGTACATGGTGTCCTATGATGGACAGCTGTCCCATCTGGAGTATATAACACATCCACTGTGACCCTAATACCGATGGGATGAATTGTTAAACCTCCCAGGACCCATAGGCGAGTCTAGAGTTACATTCCTCTTGTAATGACATACTTTTCCAGTTACGTTCATGAATAATATACTCTTAGATGAATAAATGAATAAGACTGTAAGATGGTAGTATATTAAAAAAAAATCAAACTCCCTGTCCCTCAGGATCAGCGCTTAGCTACCTCACAGGCCCCAAGATCCTCATATATGTCAGTGGAGCATTGTCAATGTGGGTAAGAAGCCATGTTAAAATAGAAATATTCAATGTTTATTCTCTGCTGTATTTGTCAGTATTCTCTGCTGCATTTGTCAATATTTTGTGGAGTGTTTCTCTCTGCTTCCATGCCAGGGTGATCGTATGTGGCACTTTGCCATCTCTGTCTTTCTGATTGAGCTGTATGGACATAGCTTACTGCTAACTGCCATCTTTGGATTAGTGGTGGCTGGTTCTGTGTTTTTATTAGGTGCTCTAATTGGAGATTGGGTGGACCGTAACCCAAGAAACAAAGGTAGTATATTTGTTGGGTGTGTTGTTCTGTGTCATAATAGCCTTTCAGTCATAAAGCCGATGTACAGTGCCTTGCACAAGTATTCTCCTGCTTGAATCACTTGGCAGTAGACATTACTAAACCCAGAGTAACTGAACCCATGTGCAGAACATTGGTCAGATAAGCAACCAAAATGGCAGGTAGCTGAAAACATTTGTCTTATATGTGACCAAAGCCCAGAGACTCCAAAAAGCTGGGCTTTATTTAAGCATGGTGAGAAGAAAGTTAATATGTCATGAAATCCGGTGTAGGAGATCCAGCAAACTTGTGGGAAAACCTCATCAGTGAAGCATGGTATTGGTAGCATCATTTCCTCAGCAGGGCCTGCAAAACTGGTCAGGTTTGTTGGCAAGATGAACCAAACCTAATACTGGGCAATCTGAGAAGAAAACATGTTCCAGTTTGCAAGACAATTAAGACTGGGGCAGAGTTCAATTTTCAACAAGATAACAACTCCAGGCATAATGCCAAGCTACACTGGAATGGTATAACCTGTCTGTTTTAGAATTGACAAAGCACCACTGGTCACCAGAAGAATTTGCCAAGAAGAATGTGCAAAAATATCAAGATTATATATGCGCAAATATGTGTGAGTGCGGCATATCCCAGAAATCTTGCAGCTGTAAATGTAGATAAAGGTTATTCATCCACATATTGACCTCAGGGGGTGAATACTTATGCAACCAACAAATTCTTGCACTTTTTTTAGATTAACTTTTGTGTGACATTTGCTTGTGCTTCATTTAAATTTCAGCAGTTACTAAAGGGTTGATATAATGCTGTTTATTTAAGCACTGAAACAGTTCTCTATGTTCTCCACTGCAGTGGCTCACGCATCCTTGTTTATTCAGAACGTCTCAGTGACAGTCTGTAGTATCATGCTTATGCTGATATTCTCATACAAAAAGTGGATTGAGCAAATCTGGGATGGCTGGTTAACTGTGAGTAATTGTTACTGTTTCTTTACATATTCATACACACTCTATGTGTTGATATTGGTGTATTTTATATGCTGTCAGTATTGATAATAAATTGCACACAGCCCTAATGCGTATAACATGTTGCATCACATAACTCACACAAGGTGGTTTGTTATACGGTGGTGATCGTCCTGGCAGATGTGGCAAACCTCGCCAGCACGGCCCTCAACATTGCCATCCACAGAGACTGGATAGTGGTCATAACCGGCTATAACCGTGGTCACCTAGCAGGTAAAATGAATACCTTAATTCACTAACATTAAAAATATTAATGATAGAAACACTTTATAACAATGAAATATTCCAGTAATGTTTTTGGTTGACATCTGTAAGGAAATTGCTCTAATGCTGCTGTAGGGATGAACGCCACCATGCGACGCATAGACCAAGTGACCAACATTTTGGCTCCATTGGCTGTGGGTCAGGTTATGACCCTGGCCTCAAATGTGGTGGGTTGTGGCTTCATCCTGGGCTGGAATCTGGTCTCCTTGATTGTGGAGTTTGTCTTCCTCTCTAGAGTGTATCGCATTGTACCAGCACTTTCAGTCAAACTGCCCATAGTAGAGGAGCAGTGCTATATGGAGAGGAGGAGGGAAAGGAAGAGTTCACAAGGTCAGTGGTGTGAATAATAATAATATGCTAAAATATGTCTCCCTAAACTTTATAATCCATGTTTCTAAACATTAATAAATGACGAACCTTTATAAAAGATAATAAAACATGAACAAATGAACAGAGAGGCAAAATGTTCTCAGTAACAATCAGCCAAATTATTCAATACTAACCCATAAGGTTTTTTTTCTTTTTTTTTTGTAAAAATAATTGTAAGGTGGCTGAGGCTATGAACTCTGTAATATACAGTACATTAGACAGACTGCAAAGTAACTTAAGTCAAAGGCATTCTTATGCAGCAACAGTTGCATAAGTCTAGTAACTATTTTTCTTCTTTATCATACAGGTAAAAGTTCATTAAGGCAGACAGCGTCCTTGTCTGAGGACAAGGGTCTGCAGTTGAAGAGGAGTACAAGCCTACCACCATTTCTGCAACGCCTGCACAGGCTTCTTGGCACCTGCAGGGAGGGCTGGAGAGCTTATTACAGGCAGCCTGTGTTCCTGGCAGGTCTGGGCCTGGCCTTCCTTTACACCACTGTGCTGGGCTTTGACTGCATCACCACAGGTTATGCATACACACAAGGTATCAGCGGATCCCTTCTCAGCTTGCTCATGGGCGTCTCGGCCATGGCTGGCCTGCTGGGTACGGTTCTGTTCATCAATCTCCGCAAACTCTATGGCCTGATCAAAACAGGCATGATCTCCAGCTGCCTGCATCTGTCCTGTCTGCTGTTGTGTGTGTGCTCTGTGTTTGCACCCGGCAGCCCTATGGACCTCGGCATGTTAAAAGAGTCTAATGCCTCACAAATGGGAGGGATGAATGGTGGAGGACACAGCAGACATGGATACATGATGCAGTGGGGCAACAACCAGCCTCTGCTGCCTGACCGCTCCTCAATTCACTGGACCAACAATACAGTGCTGTTTGAAAATGCACCAACAGGGCCAGCACCTGAGTCTTACGTGTCCATTTCTCTGCTGTTCTTAGGAGTCATCACAGCACGAATTGGTGAGAAGACAAGCATCCACAATAAGTACCTTGCATTTAGAGTTGGTGTTAATTAGTGTTGATATTGCTAAGAACTGAGATACAATACAGTCAATACAGAAAATCTGCACAGCCCTGTTGAACTGTAGTTTAAAAAAATTAAGATAAAAATAAAATGTTATTCATGTTAAAATGTTATTCATGCTTTAAATGTGATGTAGCGATGCAAGTGAAAAACAAGTAGCAACAAAAGAAACACAGTCAAGGCCATGATCAAGAAAATGGAGCATGACGGTGACATCACCAAGCAGGACGCCCCTCCAAAATCGAGGAAAGAACAAGATCTAAACCATAAAAGGATGCCAAGAGACATTGAAGCAACTGTGGAAAATCCTGTCATTTCCTGCATGTGACAACAATTTTTCATATTCTACACATGCTTGGACTATGGGGTAGGGCAGATAGACAGAATCACACCTAACTTTTGCCAGACCGTGTGGCAAAATGTGGTATAGTCTGATGAGACTAAGGTAGAACTTTTTAGGCATAATATTAAAAGATGTATTTGGTAAAAAAGAAAAAAAAAGAAAGTAGCATGGTGGTGGCAGCATCAGCTTCAGCTGGGACTAGAGCTCTACTCAAGATAAAGGCAATCATGAATAGCTCCAAATATGAAACTATTTTGGCATAAAATGTACAGGCCTCCAACACCATAATGACCCAAATACAAGAAAACAAAGCTTCAGAAGAAGAAAATCAACATTTTGGAATGGACCATTTAGCGCCCAGATCTAAATCCAATTCAGTTCAATTGTATTAAAATGTCTTTAACAATGGAAATGTTCACACATTTAAACTTAAATTTATCCTTAATGATCAAGCCAAGGCTGATGGTGGCGTGGAAAATCTCCCTAAGATGACAAGAGAAAGAAACCTCGAGAGGAACCAGACTCAAAAGGCAATCCATTTTCATGCAAGGAGACCAGATAGTGAGAATTTAAATCATTTCTGTTCACTAACTTTAGTCAATTATAGATTCATCAGTTGTTCAATGATTAAGACTCCTTTACTGAAATCCTTGAAAAACAGCACAATGACTGGAAGAGGCCTGCTTTTGCAAGGAAGAATGGAATAAAATTGCTGAATGCATCCAGTTACAAAAACCTAGAGATAATCTTGTCCATTGCATTGCTTTGGCCTTGCGTGTGGTCTATAGCAATGTTCATAACTCTATCTTTTGCTCTTCTCTTTATAGGTCTGTGGTCGTTTGACCTGACAGTCACTCAGCTGCTGCAGGAAACCATCTGTGTGTCTGAGCGTGGCATCGTAAATGGAGTCCAGAGCTCAATGAACTACATGATGGATCTGCTACACTTCCTCATGGTGATCTTTGCACCGCAGCCACAACACTTTGGTATCCTTGTCATCATCTCTGTGTTCTTTATCACTGCAGGACACATCATGTACTTCTTGTATGCACGGAAGGCTAAAAGGAAGTGCCTCGATACATAAATCACACATGTATGTGACACAAAGCTGCAGACTCTGAGATATATGTGTGCCACGCATGCTGCAGTGAATACTGAACTACTACAGCTGTCTCAATGACAATTCATTTCCTCTCCATACCATCTCCATATCCAGCTGCTGGTCCTTTGCCATTTATATGTGTTTAGGCGAAGCACGCACGCTATGACTCAGAGACAGGAAACAGTGCCTCCTCCTGGATGTTGATGGAAGCACCTGTATATCTGTGAAGTTTTCTTGGAGCTGTTGTGTTCTCAGAGAGTCAAGAGTGTTCTCTGGCTTAAAATACCATACACAAACATACAGAAAATCAGGATGAATTCTAGAGGAATTCTCAGTGGATAAATAGGACATGATCCTTAACGGATCTCTGACTCAACCTCAAATGTTTGATCTTTCAAACAACAGATGACCAATAAATGCAGATCTTGAACTTTTTTACCAGCTCTTTCTCTCACTTGTGTTTTATTCTTGTAAAGGAGGTTTGTATGCCTCCCACAGTCCAACATGCCTCCAACAATGTTTATACAACAGTCCATTTATCTCACTTCAAGTGATGTGTTTCTTCGACTAAATCTCACCTAAGCACACAGCTCTTATGATTAGGACACATTAGCATACATTTCAGAGTTTAGTCAACTATTTTGAATTATAGTCATTAACAGAAACCCCATGTATATAGAGATACAGTATACTGTATATGAAAACAGTATAGATGTGTGGAATTAACTTAATGTATAAAAACCTACCTCTTCCTGAAGTCTGTAATTTAGCACTTAAAACTGGAATAAAAAAGAAGAGAAGAAAAGGAATCGTGTTTTCTTTGTGTTTTTCTTGCTATATTACATCCCTAACAGAGTTTTTAGACTGATAATGTTCTTAGAGGATGATCTAATGAACCAGTATCATTCATAGAGTCTTCAAAGCACTTCTGTGAGTTGCTCTGCCAAATGCCATAAAAGTACACAAAATACACAATTAACTAGCTTGTTAGTGTTTTTAATTACTTATTAAAAGAATATTAATTTAGTGACATGTTGGCACATTAAACTATTATTAACAAATATCATGGATCTAGAGCAACTCTATTACACAGCCCCTTGGTGGTGTTTTTACCTTTGGATATCTTTACCAGGTGGCATATAACACCTGGATAGCATCTGCTGACAATATCATGAAGAAAATGACTACCCTGAAAAGTATAAGTTGGTCTATGCTGAAGATTTAGCCCCAACTTACAAAGTCTATGCACCT
Organism: Hemibagrus guttatus; assembly: GCA_033459395.1. NCBI lineage: Eukaryota > Metazoa > Chordata > Actinopteri > Siluriformes > Bagridae > Hemibagrus > Hemibagrus guttatus. The sequence continues at coordinate 22,709,202 of JAUCMX010000003.1, read as the reverse complement.
TGGATTATTGGTTTTCAGCAAAGCCATATACACCGTTTAGTAATCATGAAATCATGACATTATGAGCAGTGACAGGTAAAGTGAATAACACTGATTGTCTCCTCATCATGGCACCTGTTAGTGGGTGGGATATATTAGGCAGCAAATGAATATTTTGACCCCAAAGTTGGTGTTAGAAGCAGGAAAAATGGACAAGTGTAAGGATTTGAGTGAGTTTGACAAGGGCCAAATTGTGATGGTTAGACGACTGGATCAGAGCATCTCCAAAACTGCAGCTCTTGTGGGGTGTTCCCGGTCTGCAGTGGTCAGTATCTATCAAAAGTGGTCCAAGGAAGGAACAGTGGTGAACCGACGACAGGGTCATGGGCGGCCAAGGCTCATTGATGCATGTGGGAAGCGAAGGCTGGCCCATGTTGTACTGTTGCTCAAATTGCTGAAGAGGTTAATGCTAGTTCTGATAGAAAAGTGTCAGAATACACAGTGCATCACAGTTTGTTGTGTATGGGGCTACAGAGCCACAGACTAGTCAGGGTGCCCATGCTGACCCCTGTGCACCACCAAAAGTGCCAACAATGGGCACATGAGCATCAGAACTGGACCATGGAGCAATGGAAGAAGGTGGCCTGGTCTGATAAATCACATTTTCTTTTACATCATTTGGATGTCCAGGTGTGGACATCCAAGAACAGGGGGAGAACATGCAAAACTCAGTAAAAAAGGAAAGTCAGTAACTCAAGCTCAGGATCAAACCCAGAACTGTAGAGCTGTGTGTGTGTGTGTGTGCACACTTTATGGCCGAAAGTATCTGGACACGTGTCCATAATAGATTTCATCCTTCCTTTGCACATCCCATTCCGGATTATAGCCCTCTTTTGTTGCTTTAATAACTCTCTTCTGGGAAGGTTTTCCACTAGATGTTGGAGCATGGTTGTAGGGACTTTTCCATTCAGTGGCTAGAGCATTATTGACGGAAGGCAGTGATGTTTGGCATAGAGGGCTGGACTTCAGTCGGCATTTCACCCCAAAGATGTTTAGTGGGGTTGAGGTCAGGCCTCCGTGCAAGTTACACAAGTTCTTCCACCCTAACCTTGGCAAACCATGTCTTTATGGACCTCACTTTGTGTAAGGGGCATTGTCATGCTGAAACAGGTTTGGGCCTTTTAGTTCCAGTGAAGGGAAATCGTAATGGTACAGAATACACAGACGTCCTGTATAATTGCATGTTTCAGACTTTGTGTCTCATCTATAAGTGGAAGAATTACATATGGATGAGATGGTCAGGTGTCCACAAACTTTTGGCCATATTGTATTTTCTTTTCAGATATAGTTCAGATTACATTAGACATGTCATTTTCTGTTACACAGGCCAGACAAAAATAAAGGAGTGACATAAAACGGTGACACTATAGCTCCTTTGACTTTAGAAACATTTTTAGGACCATTAACCCATCAGTAGTTGAGTTTTAGAGTTGTTCCTCTATAAGAAAAGAACTGAAATGGAAATAAAATTGGTACCAAACTCAGAAACGACCACATTCATTTTGCCTGAAAAGCATCAACATGTGAGACTTAAAACTCGAGACAAACGCTGCAGTGTGAAGAATCCCTTAAGCGTTGGGCCTAAAGAAGTCACGTGACTTTACCTTTGAAGCCAGAGCCACGCCTATATTTACTTACTCACTCCGAGTCCCGCCCACTTCTGTGTCATTCTAGACACATGAGGATTACACATATCGCTGTACCATCAAACAAGGGAAACAAGTCTGTAAAATTTCTAGATATTAAGCTTATTTAAATAGATTTTGCTTCCCGTTGAGACAAAATGAATTGATTCGCATCGAACCGAGAGCCACGGTGACGGTTTAATTGAATTGAGTCATTATTGTTGTTACCTGAATGGATGAAGACGTTACCGCCTGGGGGTTACTGGAGTAAGAGTGAATATGGCCATGCTAGAGAAAAGCCCGTTATCGGTCAAGAGTGACCTTTTATACCTGCAATGGAGTCAAGTAGTGAAAGAACAACAAGCTCGGCTGAGTCCAAGCAGAGAGGACGCACCTGTGCTCAATAAACACACATCGGTGTTTAAAAAGAAAAGCTCGGAGGTGGTAAGTGTACTCTGAAACCTATTTGTCCAGGCATCACAGCACTGCATGCAAACACCTCGGCTGTAAAATGTGCTAAAGTTCCTCTGCCTATTTGGCAAATGTCGAATGAATGACACACACACACACACACACACACACACACACACACACACAATGAATGACCGAGTTTATAGTCACATTCTCATGGGACTTTTACTGTCCTAACTGGATTTTATCAAACACCTTCATGTTTAGAGACATATGAGCATTTCAGGTGCTAATGGACACTTTTAGAGACATTAAATTGCTCACTTCATTATAGTTCGCCTTAAAGTTGCAAAAGCGAAGTCAAGTAGGTTTGTTGAAAACATCAACAACCGTAAGCTTGCCCTTAAGGAAAAACTCCACCCTGAAACACATTCAATATGTTTCTGTCGAAATGTTTCTTGTGTGCTTAGAGATTCTAGTAATTTGTCGCCCGGTGCCGGATTTGCTTTATTTACGTGGGAAGTTTGTGCGTGTGTGTGCCGCGCTGACGTCACGGGGAGGACATTGCTACGTGTGTTACCTGTAGTTACAAAGACCTTTTAATACGAGAAAGCACTGAAAAGCACAAAGGAAGACTTTTTTTTTTTTCGCTCATCATTTTTCCAGCGAAGTTCAACATCGTATTAATGAGAAATGTAGAGGGAAGGAGGGGATGTGGTTAAGGTGTTGGACCGCTGATCAGAAGGTTGTGAGTTCAAATCCCAGCTCCACCAAGCTGCCCCTGCTGGACGCCTGAGCAAGACGCGTATCTCTTAATTGCTCAGTTGTATAAAATGAGAGAAATTGTAAGTCGCTCTGGATAAGGGCATCTGCCAAATAGCAGTGATGTGAATGAGACAGTGGATGCTACACTTATGCTATGTTCACACATACAGTGACTTGTAGCGACAAAGGGACCATTTTCAATGAGAGCTGGCGACTTTGGGCAGTATGAGCAACAGTAATCGTTAGTGACTAGATCTGGGTGTGTCCAACGACCCAACAAAGTTGAGAATAGTTTACATTTATGCAAATATAGAGCGACTTGGTGCAGTGACTGCTAAGCAGAATGAAGACAGTAGTGTGCGTGTTATCCATGGCATAGAGTACATACTGCTTGTCACTACTCGATTGTATGTTGCTTTCGGCTGCTCCCTGTTCAGGGTTGCCACAGAGGACCAATTGGTCCGCACAACAACTTGGCACAGGTTTTGCACCGGATGCCCTTCCTGACGCAACCCCCCATTTTTCCGGGCTTGGGAGCGGCACTGCATCTAGTGGCTGGGGTTTTGGGCATTGGCTGGGTATTGAACCTGGGCCTTCCGCATTGGCAGGCAAGAAACCTACCACTGAGCCACCAATGCCCTGTGCATGTGCGGAAACTCAGGTTTTGTTCCGCGCATGCGCAAAATTGCTGCCAACGACACATTATAGCATTATATTATTAGTAGTATAAGCATTTCCGCACACCCGCAGTGCAAATCGTGTTTCCGGTACGGATCGATTAGTGACACTGCTTCTCCTTCATATACACTGGTGACTTCTATATACAAAGACTCTCCCTAGTATGTTAACAGTGTCACCTGCTGCTAAACGTTATTAGCATACAGGCTACTTCATTGTATAACGACCGGCAACTTTCAGTGCTAAAATTGCTTCAGATGTACTCAGATTTCATCCCTCCTCATTGTTCTAATAACCTGCACTCTTATAGGAAAGCTTTCCGTTAGAGCTTGGAACGTGGCTGTGGTGATTTGTGTCCATTCAGTCACAAGAGCATTAGTGAGGTCAAGCACTTATGTTGGGTGAGGAGGCCTGGGGTGCAGTTTGCATTCCAGTTCATACCAAAGGTGTTGATTGGGGTTGAGGTCAGGGCACTTTGTAGGTCATTCGAGTGCTTCCACTCCTTGGCAAATGATGTCTTTATGGGTCTGACTTGCTCAGGGGCATCATCATGCTGGAACATGTTTCAGCCTCTTAGTTCCAGTCAAGGGAAATTGTAATGCAATTGTGTGGCTAAATTTTAGGAAACACGGACATTTGGGTGTGATGTTCAGGTGTTCACATACTTTTGACAGAGCTGCACCAGAGACTCGGCTTAGCTAGTTAATGATCTGCAAGATGACAAGCTTGATGATGTTGACTGCCAGTATTGGCTTAAAAATCTGTTTGAACAGCATAAAGATGAGACGGTGAGAGAGTAAAAGGACCAAAGGGCTGCTCTCTTTAGGTAGTAATAAATCAATGGTTAATTCTTAATTCCACCATATTGAAGAAAAAAAGTTTAAACTTTGAAATTTGACTTAAAATTTTAATACAAATTGAAATTAGTGAGATTAAGTTTATATAGGGTGGACATTTCCATTAACAAATTGCTTTTAAAGCCTTCTTTGAGGCAAACTCTGCTCTCTACTTTCCATAGGCCCTTAGAGCACCACTAATTCAATATCAGCCCTACAATAAAATTAGGCTAATTCACTAACCGTTAATTCACTAACCTAACTAACCTTCTCTATGTCTGGTGTGTGTCCTGCACATCTGAATGGTTTTCTGCTCCAGCTCACCTCTGCCAAGTTAAAGTGTGAGTGTTCAAATCAGGAGAAGTACTAAACCTTGCAGTGTAAAGTGATATATTAACACTTGCAGGTAAGTTACTACTATTAACCGTAAAAAAATACTGTGTAATTATTCAGTAATAATAATAAACTAATGGTTTGGTAGTCGAAAGGACTTATTAACACTTCATTGATTTTCTGATGAGTGCATTATTTGTAAACGGTATATGGAAGTCCAGCACATATTCAGATTCATTTTTGTGAACCATGTCTTTGTGACTGGTGATTATTCAGAAGGAACTCGGACATATTTACTCCCGTGGAAAAGAATGATGTTATGTAAGAAATTGTTTTTACTAAATATATATATATATATATATCCCCTCATTGTCTGTGCCACTTATCCGATCTATTCTCGGGTCACGGGGATCTCAGGCATCATTGGGCATCAAGGCAGGATACACCCTGGACAGAGTGCCAACCCATCGCAAGGCACATACACACACACTCTCATTCACTCACGCAATCACACACTACGGACAATTTAGAGATGCCAATCAACCTACAATGCATGTCTTTGGACCGGGGGAGGAAACCGGAGTACCCGGAGGACACCCCAGAGGCACGGGGAGAACATGCAAACTCCGCACAAATGGCAGAGGTGTGAATCAAACCCCCAACCCTGGAGATGCAACACAAACAAGCTAACCACCAGGCCAAACACTATTTCAGTAAATACGTTATTATATATATGGTGGCTTGGTGGTTAGCACGTTTGCCTCACACCTCCAAGCCACCGTATATATAATAACGTATTTACTGAAATAGTGTTTGGCCTGGTGGTTAGCTTGTTTGTGTTGCATCTCCAGGTTTGGGGGTTTGATTCCTGCCTCCACCCTGCTTGTGTGGAGTTTGCATGTTCTCCCCATGGTTTGGGGGTGTTTCCTCTGGGTACTCTGGTTTCCTTCCCAGTTTAAAGAAATGTATTGCAGGCTGATTGGCATCTCTGAATGGTCCATAGCGTGTAAATATGTGCACAGTAGTCACTTGAGATTGCTTTTCAGGGTTTAAGCCCCGAGTTTCCTGGGATATACTCCAGGTTTCCTGTGGCCCTGTGTAGGATGATGGTACAGAAAATGATTGGATGGATGGAGGGATAGTTACTGAAATCTTGACATACTTTGCATCAACTGGTAGTTTTCTTTCTTATTGTTTCTTATTTATTTTTATTTCATTTCTTATTTTTTATTTCATCATTTATATGCACAGTCTAAGCAGAACTAGGCTTTCATTTCACTTCAAGTTGTATACTGTATATATCTGCGTATGTGACAAATAAAATCTTGAATTACTGCTTACTTCTGAAATAAAATACCGAAGATTATTATTGCATACCCCATTTGAGTATGTAAACTTTAATTGGCCTCGAGCTGAAGAGAAACTTGCTTGGTGTGTTTTCTAAGGCAATGATATTGCCTGAAGTTCAGTATTTCAGCACTTATATTATGAATGAGACTCTTAAACTAGTTAGGAAACTCCTGGATCATTATAATTAATCATATTATTCAGTAACTACTATGACACGATTCAGTGAAACTAATATTAAAGGTATGTAGCTACAAGAGTGAGGAATATAAGTCTGACCTGGTTGACAAGGTCAAGTAGTTTAGCGGTTAAGCCTAGTTATTTTAACTATGAAGTATTACTCTATGTTCACTAATGTGACATGCAGTAAAAGATTTCTTTGTCATTCATCACTTGTTGCATGTGTAAATGGGGTAAATAGAATAAGCTTGCTGTGGTTGTAAATAAATTACTGTGTAAAGCTGAGTTTCAGGATAAGACACAGCAGACAGTGTATATTGTTCAAGGAGACAGAGAGCCATTGTTTATAGGGCTTTTAACCTCTGTTTCTCCTTGATAGATTGCATCGGAGGAGCAGCCACCTGAAACCATCGGCTGTCTCATCTCGGACACCAGGCACAAGGTAAAGCAAGCATTTTTTGTACACCGTCATTGTTTTTAATTCCTTGTGCGACCTGAATATCTGGTTAGCTTTCTTAGGTATGTCCAAATGCACGTCAGCAAGTTTGCACTAGTCTTTGTTGTGTGTATCATGTTAATCAGCTGCGTTTTTTTTTTTTTTAACTCTGATGATTTGTGACTATCTCAGAGTGAAGATGATTATATCACAATATGCTTAACTTCAGAGGAACATCAACATGTGCATGTGTATATGGGCTGTGGCATCGTTTTTTTTTTTGCTGTTCAGAGAACAAGAGAACACATTTGTTGTTCCTTTGCTCTAACCCTGTTATCAGGGAAAATACTGTTTCTGTGTTGTAGGTTTGCGTGCAAAATGTGTCTTGTGCCGGCCGTGCACTCAGAAATGCTTTCTTATCGAATGGACAAGAAAACTGGAAAGCCCATGTGAAACTAGCCAGAATCATCAAGTAAGATTTGATAAGACGTATTATCTGAATGAACTTGACGATTTGATCAAATATGACCATTCAACCTTTTATGATGCTTTATAATAAAGCTGCCTTACTTTAATTGTAATAATCATAATCTTAAATTGTAAGAATTGCTAAATAAAAAAGGATATTGAAAGTAATATATCAGTGCTGATGGTTGTATGACTTTTACTTTGACTTTTGATACACTGGTTTGAGTAACCATGTGGTGTCTTTTTGTTTTGTAACTCTCTTGTTATCCTATAGAAGGAGCTTTATAGGACAGGAGCTGGCGCAGTGGCTGACGGAGCAGTGTGTGTTTGTTGGAAACAGAAATGCAGCTGCTAGGGTCTGGAATGTTTTGCTGGAGCTGGGCATCCTGCTTTCGGGTATATGCGGACACGTGGTGTCTATTATTATTAATTTTTAAAATATTATCATTATCATTATTATTATCATTATCATTATCATTATCATTATTATTATTATTATTATTATTGAAAACAAGGCACTGCTAGATGTCATTGTATCAGAACTGCAAGATGAACCAGACACATTAGCTAGCTAAGCAAGCCTGCTAATGTACATGTGTAATTACTGAGACATAATGAGACATAATTATAAACAGGGATGAAGCTCACAAGGTAAAGCTAGATATACTTGTAATTGTAGAAACGTCACCTCTTCTGAATGTTGAAAGTATAAAAAAAGTAATATGTGTTGGATGAATTCAGGTAATATGAAGCACAATAAGTAGCTTGGTAACATCATTGTCTTGAAAAACAATAAGGCTGGTAGAATATTACAGATGAAAGTTTCAGAAGAAAATACAATGTCATGGGATATTGAGAGATATTTCCGCTCAGATGCATCGCCAAAGGTAAATAATTCAAAACGTAATAATGAAACAGTTCTACCTATCTAACCACTTCCTCATTAGACATGTGCTTTGACCCAATCAAATACATCGAAGGCATCTTGGAACAGAAATATTAATAATAGTAATGTTACATAACAATAACTGAAAGCATACAAAATGTACATGCCTTTTTATAAATATTTATAAATGTATTGTTAATTATTATTCTCTGGACATGACTTTAGATGTCTTATGTACGTGCATTAACACCGAATAATGCTCTGTATTATAGTGGAAAGGCTGGCAGAGTTTGAAGACTCGGAAGCATTGTACCAGTTCTCCTTCGAGGAGTGTGAAGCCCAAAGCTGTGAATTTAGAAATCAGACGCAGTGGCAAAGTGGAGTGAATCTTCTCTTACGCGTGGCATCTCAAACTCAGCTCTGTGTGGCAACTCCTAAACCGTGAGTAGTAGATACACTTGATCTACTTGATATACAGTATTATTATATTTTCTATCAATTATATTTTCTTTCAGCACAGAGGAATAGAGCCCACTATATATTTAGTTCCCTCTGAAACCATTGGAACGGCAAGGTCAATTCTATTGTTGATTTGAAGATGAATGTGAGATGATGGATTAGAATCAGAAGGTTCAGCTAGATAGTCTTTAAGCAAATAACACTTAATATTTGGTTGCATATCCCTTGCTTTTAGTATCTGCATCAAGCCAGCAACACACTGACATCACCAAACTGTTGCATTTTTCTTTTGTGATGCTTTTTTCAGGCTTGTTCCACAGTATACAACAATATATATTATATTATTGAATATATTATACACCGATCAGGCATAACATTATGAGCAGTGACAGGTGAAGTGAATAACGCTGATTATCTGCTCATCATGGCACCTGTTAGTGGGTGGGATATATTAGGCAGCAAGTGAACATTTTGTCCTCAAAGTTGATGTGTTAGAAGCAGGAAAAATGGACAAGTGTAAGGATTTGAGCGAGTTTGACAAGGGCCAAATTGTGATGGCTAGACCATTGGATCAGAGCATGTCCAAAACTGCAGCTCTTGTGGGGTGTTCCCGGTCTGCAGTGGTCAGTATCTGTCAAAAGTGGTCCAAGGAAGGAACAGAGGTGAATCTGCGACATGGTCATGGGCAGCCAAGACTCATTGATGCACCATGTGCGTGAAAGCTGGCCCTTGTGATCCGATCCAACAGATATGCTACTGTTGCTCAAATTGGTGAAGAAGTTAGTGCTGGCTCTGATAGACAGGTGTCAGAATACGCAGTGCATGACGGGTCTGGGCTGTTTTGGCAGCAAAAGGGGAACCAACACAATATTAGGCAGGTGGTCATAATGTTATGACTGATCGGTGTATAGTGCAACTTTTGTTTTCTTTGTAAGAAAATCTGTCTCTTATATCCAGTGCTCAAAATTTTCAAAGGTTCTCAGGTTTATGAGATATAGTTGGGTTAAAATTTTTGCTGAAATGCTGGTTAATAACAGCACTACTGGAAACACACTAATAAGCACAAATACAGCACTTTAAACGAGCTGCTAGACTAGCTGCAGGATGTCTATGTTGTCGTCGCTCAGCTCCCTATTCCAGGGTTTAAAAATTCACTAGATTGTAGTTTATAGTGTAAGTCAAGTGCAATAGTCTCTTGAATTAATTTAGTTTAAGGTTATGTCATTATGAAAGCGTTCTGTCCCTCCAAAACGTTTAGTCTTGGACCATTCGACTGTTTCTTGTGTCTGATTTCAATCACAGCACTGGATGATTGTACTGGAACACATGACTGTATTAACACAAGAGCTTTCAAGGGTCACATATGTGTCATGGTGCTTCATCATACAGTTCATCATCCTGGTTGTCAACATTTATGAATATTGCTTGTCTTTAAAAACTGTAAAAGCACACTCATCAGCTTTTTACCTGAATATTCGACTCAGATTTGCAATTACTGCACTCTCCAGCAGATGTCTAGATGTTGTAGTTTTATAGATGCACACAGTCCCTTCTGATTTTAATTCTTTTTATTCCCTTGCTCTGTTTCTCTTGTACTTGTTTTTATTTACTCTTCCCATGAAGCTTTCCTGTTTAATACTGTAGTTACTGATTAGATTTAAAGCCCATTATGTGGGTGTACTGTTTATTACTCGCAGCAACTGGATAAGGGGAAAAAATTTTAAGACACTCAGCTGGACAAAACCTCTTACGAATATCTTTTAAATTAGCCTGTGCAGTGTGAATTATTTTTCAACATTTGAAAAATTAATTGATTTTGCTAAACCTAGTGGCGGCGTCACTTTACATGCATTTGACATCGACTGGGAAACGGCTTCTACTTCCGGTCAGTAACGAAAACCATTACTGCGCCGTTTAAGATGCTCCTACTCTTCTAAAATTCATACACTAGATGGTAGAGTACATAGTGCATAGTGTGTAGTAGGCCATTTGGGATGCAGCTATAGACTGAGCCAACAGTGTCTCGCCAATTGTATTCATATTCCTAAGGACTTTTTATTTCTAAGCTCTCTGTTTTTTATAAAAACTAGAATGTTAACTGTTACACAGTCAGGAAGGGAATAATGTTCTATTGAAATTAATGTTTTTTAATTATATGCTGCATCTTCCTTTCTAAACCACACACACTTCCAGTTTAAAATCAAATACGGCTAAAGATCGAAGTATTTAGAGCACAGTCACAGATAAAATAGATAAAATAATAGAATTTGGCCTTCACTTTACAGTTGTGCTAGGTTAAATGCTATTATAATGGTGTATACTTAAACACTGTGTGTCTGTCTGTCTCTGCAGGAGTGAGGGAGAGCAGAAGAAATGTTCTCTTGCTTGTAGTGCAGTAGATGTTGTCCAGATGAGAGCTCTGGAGCGGCTGACATCAAAGGTGAGGAAAAACCCAGAGCTACAGTTATTCATGTACAGTAATGTACCAATTCAGTAGATTCAGTACGCTCAGTGTTATGAAATACAACTTTTGTAGTGAAGAAAAGCATCATATGTGTTTTACTCGAAGGCCAAAATGGGTTGTATGCATTGTATTACAATATGAACACATTTCTTCTTGAGTGATTCCGTAATAAAACTCCCATGTACTTGTCCGTACTTGTACTCACATGTCCGTCTTGACCACTCTGAGAGTCACTGATTGGACAACACTGAGACAGTACTGAGCCCACTTTGCTACCAGCGATTAAGCTAATGTTGCAGAACTGTTTCTCATGGTGTAGTTGTGTACTGACAATCGTCTTGGCAACAGACATAGAAAACCTTGCCTGTCCATGTTTGTGCATCCAGGATATGATGGACTACAACATTCAATTAATTATGTATTATTTTATAAAGCAGATTTCAGTTATATAATTAGATATACCAATGTAATGGAGGTAGTGAGTCTGTCATGTCTATGTGGTGTGTGTGTATGTGTGAGTCTGTTACACTTTAATATACAGTAAAGCTGTGCTGTGATTAAATTATATGAAGCACTTAAAGTAAGAAATAATAAAATGGGTAAAATAAAACTAGTGTTGCAATATCTACAGCGGGTCCAAATCTCTGAGAGCGCCAATGGAAATGTTTTTATGTTGAAATCTTTTCTAATTTAATTACAATTGTAAATTATATTATTGGCAACAAAGGTAGAATCTTACATTAAGTTTAGAGTTTCTTATTATTTGGTTTGTCCTCTTTGTACTTTAATGTAATGTGCTCGAGCTTGTGTGGACTGCACAAAACCTTGTGAAGCATTTGAAATCAAATCCATGGGAGTTTTATCTGAATACATTTTTCAATAGAAGAGATTAAAACGATCTTTTGTACTAAGCAGTTAACACAGTCAATATGTCTATCACACATTTACTTACATTTAAATAGTTGACCTCGAAATCTGTAGAATCTTAAAGATTAAATGTACAATATATCGAAAATGTAATTTCTTTAAATTATTATTATTATTTTTTTTTTTTTAATTTATTTTACAAATCTAAAGCTTGTCTTTTTCTAATTTAAAATGAAATTAAAATAAATTAGAATAAAAAATAGAAATAGAATGGAATAAAATAAGATTTTCAATGTGGTCTCAGACTTTTGGACTAATATGATTTAACTACGGTGTAAAGCAGTGTGTTACTGGTTTCTTTTAAACAGCTAATAGAAGGATCATTCTGAATCATTGGCCCTAATGTGTTACAGATTTTAACAGATTTTTCCTTTACCTTTTTAATAATGCAACAATTGATAGCATTTGATATTTTATTGCTTTATTTTGAGCAAAGCCTGTCCGATGTTTAGTGTGATTAGGCTGTATGAAGAAATTGGGAGCTTACAAAGCAACTAAAAGACTTGTTAACAAAACAGGCACCCAGTTTGGTGATGCTGAGACAATTATAATGTGCTATTAACTTATTTTTAGGTGGGCATTGGTGGCTCAGTGGTAGGTTTCTCGCTTACTATGCAGAAGGCCCGGGTTCAATTCCCAGCCAATGCCCCAACCCCAGCCACTGGATGCAGTGCTGGTCCCAAGCCCGGAAAAAAATGGGAGGGTTGCGTCAGGAAGGGCATCCGGCATAAAACCTGTGCCAAGTTGTAGTGTGAACGAGTTGGTCCTCTGTGGCGACCCTGAACAGGGAGCAGCCGAAAGCAACTTCTGTTAACTTATTTTTAGGTATTCGGTTAATGATAGTATGGGTAAGCAAAAATCAAACCATGATACAGCTGTGTTTTTCTGTGTTGTAGGTTTGTGCTAGATGTAGATTGTGGATGTGCCTTTTTCTCTCTCTGTCTGTGCCTTAAGCATTAGGTAGTATTAAGTGGAACCTCATAGACCAGGTTACTATGGCACTCTTCCCAGACCAGCTCACTTTTGCATTGACTCATATACTGAGGCTATGAGATGCCATGCTGTCTGGGCCCATGGGAAATGTGGTTTTCATGGGCCACTAAGCAGAGCTAAATGCTTCCATTACTTGCTGTTACACACCTGGATTCACAACTCTTTGCATTTTACAAGAAGAGGTCACTGTTGTAAACATTCATGATCTCCTCATTAGTGTGATAGATCACATATATAAGAGCAGTGAATAAAAACAGCCCCAGTGACTATTTTATTAAGATATGATTTATTAATCACTTTGTTGCTTGCCACAGGGGTAATACCCTCAAGTGGCCTTTTTTTGTTCTTCTAACGTGTATCTTTCTCCTGAAAGTGTGTGTATTTATATCTCGTAACACAGTAGGCCCGTAAGGACCATAGTGATAGTGATACATGAGCTTTGCCACCCAGTGACAAACAATGGTGCAGGGTAGTGATGTTTTCGGAGATGTAGATATTTTTATACATTGAAAAATTAGAAAACAAGGAGTTGTCTGTATCCTAGCCAGGCAGCAGCAGCTGATTTTTTTTTTTGCTGATACAGTGTTCAGCGGTGTTCTATCCTAACTGCTCACACTGTAATGATTCTGGTCCAGCAGTCTGACTGTCATTCATGTCACGTTCTCTACGCTTGCTTAGAGTGGATAATGTCATGCCACGACAGCCGTAGCCACTGCTGGAAGCTCCTCTGCTAAAGTGTTTCATTTTAACAGGTGCAGAATGAACTGACAGCAGCACTGGCTCGGAAAGGAAGGTGCAAATCGAGTAAGGCACTTTATGGTTCTTTACTATACTGTATAAGTTCAGTCTAACAAAATTCTGCATTTATATATATTTTAATTTATTATTATTATTATTTTTTATTTATTTATTTTTATTATTTTTATTATTTTTATTTTTTTATTTTTATTTTTTTTACAGTGATTGAGGACACTGTCCCAGAGCATTCTGTTGAACTTCCACCCTCTACTGTGTCTTCCAATGAGCAAAAGGTATGGTAAAAATCTTGACCGTAAACGAGTCTCTGGTATACACTGTAAACCTACTGAACTCATGTCGTTCATATATACACTAAGTCAGATATTTTCCGCATGCAGTACCTGAGTGAACTTACTCCAGGTTAATAATTAGTTAAAAATATGACAAGGGAGAAAAAGATGGTTTGAAAAAATGTTAATTAGTTTAGTCTGGTAAATGGACTGTCAATAGATGAACCCAATATTTTTAATTTAGGCAAGTGGAGTGTACATCATTACCAAAGGGTGGATAAAAAAATGAGCTTTGGTTATAAGTTATAACAACAGCATTGGTGTGTTTATTAGTTTAAAGTATTCAGTTAGTTTACATAGTGGTGAAACCCCAGAGATGCGTTCCTTTGCCAAATACACTTGTGTGTGGCAATGCCACACACACTACCATGTCATTGTTACTGCTGTTCTCAGAATGAAGCCCCACCCAAATGATGTTTACTTAGTGGTGCTTTTTTGGCTGTGAACGAAGGGCTGGGGTTGAGGGTGTGTGTGTGTGGGGAGGGGGGGGGGGGGGTGATTTCTGACAAATTATCCAAAACAGATATGCTGCTGTCAGTAACTGCATACACTAACAAATGAAAGATTAGGCCATGCCTGCTCATAGTAGGCTGTTATCTACTTTAAATATTTTATAGCAATAATGATTTATTGTCTTGATTATCCTCTGTGTTATTTGTCCTCTACTCGTTTTGTTATTTAGGACCTAAAAAAAATGACACAGTCCAGCCATCACTTTTTTTGCAATTTGGTAGCTTATAGATTTAGATAACAAAAGAATGAACTCATTACGTCTATTAAATAACATGGAAATAATATGGGATTACACAGTGCACAAGAAACATGTTTGAGAAATCAAAATTATTTTACATTGTAAAACCTTAACTCTACACCTGATAAACTTACACAAAGTACACAAAGGTGGCTTTCCAAATAGCCTGAGCTCCAAACTGCTTCCCACAAGTTCTAAATTGAATCTGCTGTTTTATATAAAATTTGATATAAAAACTACTTTTATTGAATAAAAGATTTTTTATTCAATAAAAAGCCTTTATCAAATCACTGTAGCATGTCCAAATGTACATCTATAGTAAATGTGTCTAACAAACTGGCCACAATGGACAAACAGTTTCTTTGTCTTTTTATGTGTGTTTC
Organism: Hemibagrus guttatus; assembly: GCA_033459395.1. Classification (NCBI taxonomy): domain Eukaryota; kingdom Metazoa; phylum Chordata; class Actinopteri; order Siluriformes; family Bagridae; genus Hemibagrus; species Hemibagrus guttatus. Next base: position 22,694,133 of record JAUCMX010000003.1, on the reverse strand, counting down.
TTAGTGTTTTTTTTTTTTTTTTATCAAGTTCATCAGAATAGTTGAAATGCAATACTGATCCTTGTTTATCGGTTACACACATCAGGTTGAGAGCACGACTTTAAAGTATTTCCCTTTCGTCACTAAATATTGTTCATTGTTGTCCTTATTCAAATGTGGTTTTAGACAAAGTGTCCTGGAATGTGAAGTGTTTTAGTTATGGTGTACATGTCTGCCCAGTATGAGGTTAAACTGCTTTATATAAGCTGTAGTGACTGTATTCCTTTTGTGTGGCTAGTGCAAATTCCTGTCTGTGTCCGTAATACTAAAGGATGAGGTCATAAGTGTTATATCCTGGAAGTCTACTGGTGTATAAGTGTATGTGTGGGTGGGGGTATATGTGCAGGTGTGTAAGTGGATGGAGAAGCACTGGTTAAGGGAACAATCCTGAATTGAGGTATAGATTATTGTAATGATCCATAATCCAAACAAGCAAAGGCAACTACATTAGTTATTCAATTATTGTTGCACAGTATCTGGTAAAGGTTTCAATGCAACTACACACACACACACACACACACACACACACACACATACACTTAATTAGTGATACACTATGTTGGTGCGTGCATTTCTCTGAAAGAAGTTGATGAGCATTTTAATGATTCTGTAAACCAGAGCAAATATTATATTCTTCCACAAGCAGACTTAACACAGTAACATAACCTCCCAGACTCAACACTGGTCAGTCTCCCACTTTCAGGACATTGTGAAACTTCCTATTCACGACTGGAGCCACCAGCAGATGTTTCCTGGCCACCCCCACTCTTGTTTAGTGAAAAAGAGAGAGAGAGAGACTAAAAGAAAGACAAATGCAGGTTCCCTCTAATGCAATGTTGAGAGAGACTCTCTAGCTCCTTGCCCAAGCTGTATACCCTGCACTGGATTATAGTAGCCAGAGCGCTCTGTCTTGCCTGAAGAAATAGGAAGCACTGTACTGGCTTGTGGATACACACATACACACACAGTGTGTGTGCTGAAGCTCCATGGCATGGGACTGTGGTCTGAGATATGTGTTCTCTGTGTCCCCTGCAATTCAGCAGGGCCCCGGGACTAGATTATGCAACAGAGAGGACATGAGTCGCATGGAGATGGTCCAGCAACTAGCCAAGGACGGATGCCGCCTCCTTCACAACCCACTTAAACCCACTGAACGACCAGCCGAGGTGAGTCAGTGTGTACATACACCACACAGACACACTTTTACATAAATATGCATTATGCACAGAGTGGGTTTTAATGCTTAATTATTGTCTACAATCAGAAGTCTGTTCCCTAATGACTTTCCAGCTTGAACTCTGAAATGTGTACATGAATGAACAGAACTGCAGTTTGAAATACTTAATTATATCGAGTTAAACATTAAAATAAATCAATCATAGAAAATGAAATCATAGAAATAAATCACATTATTTTTATGTGCAGGTTGTTTTTTTGTTTTTTTTGCAAAATATAACTCAGTATTATTATCAGAGTCTACCGTTAGAGTACGAAAGAGCTGAATTTCTGAGCACAAATACATGCCAATTAATGATCGCATGCCTCTTTCTGATTGGCCAATTTAATTGAGCTCCCAATTCTTGTCATTTGCTAGTTGTTTTAACAATGACAGGAAAGTCTGACCTAATTGTCACGAGACCGCATTGAACCAGTCTACCTACTAATACATCCATTTTTTTTAATAAAATGCCTGTGTCTTGCTGACCTTTCCTTTGCACAGAGTCATTGTACACCCTGACAATAAAAACCTGATACATGGCACGTAAAAGCTAAAATCACACCCTTGTGGTCAGGTTTCCTGCCTTGTTATTACATGCTGTTTTGTTAGAATTTCATTGATTTACCGGTTATTATGATCTCAGCCTTTTATGGCACTAAAACATGGACATCCCAACAGTTTTGTCACCCATTTTTAAAAAACTAGAAATCATAACATTAAAATCAGCCAATCGTGGCAGCAGTGCAACACACACGGTGGAGGCGGGAATCGAAGCCCCAACCCTGGAGGTATGAGGCAAACGTGCAAACCACCAAGCCACCATGCCCCCCTATCAGAATATTTATGAATGCATATTGGTGGTAGAAAAGCAGATTAGTGTAAAAAAAATAAAATGCAGATTGAAGTGCGTTATAGCATGTTCTCCCCGTGCCTCTGGGGTTTCCTCCGGGTACTCCGGGTTCCGGTCCAAAGACATGCATTGTAGGTTGATTGGCGTCTTTAAATTGTACGTAGTGTGTGATTGCGTGAGTGAATGAGAGTGTGTCTGTGCCCTATGATGGGTTGGCACTCCATCCAGGTTGTATCCTGCCTTGATGCCCAATGACGCCTGAGATAGGCACAGGCTCCCCGTGATCCGAGAATAGATCGGATAAGTAGATCGGACAATGAATGAATGAATGAATGAATGAAAGTGCGTTATATCCTGTGGAAAATCCGTTAGAAGTAGTGTATGTGTGTATTCTGCAGAAGTGACTGATATTGATAACTTTAATATTTTGCATGAAATCTGTATTTCATATACTGCGATTGTGCCGCTGTTCATTTGAAGCTGGTTGTTGACTCAAACATGAAGAAAGAAAGTCAAACAGATTATTCTTCATTCCTTTCAGACTTCTCTTTCAGTTTAAACAATGTACAGTATATTAACTAGTTTCCATAGTCTGGGATATGATTATATGAACTGACTGGCTGACCTCATCTCACATTTTGTGTGAAGCCAAACAGGATACTTAAGATGGATCATTTAACACATTAAATCATATCAAAACAGATACAATCGTTCGGTAATACAACCGCATAGTCTCGGATTAAAACACGACAGCGCTCTGGTGTATGTTGATGCCTATAGCCAAGTACACTGACATTTGGATGCAGTCTGTTTTTTTGATTTAGACTCCTATTTTAAAAAGTGCATACCATTCCTACTGGATGATGTCCTGGGGTATCTCTGCTTTTACTCAGCTAAAGTGGCTATAAACTCGGGAATTAAACAAACCTCGTATTCGACTCTTGTTCGTTCAGAGGTTGACCTTTGAGTGTTCTTCACTTTCTTCATTTCACTCTAGCTTGTTTTGCATAAGTCATTTCATATAGGCACAGTATATACTTTAGTGATGACGTTTGTGAAATATCTGTATTGATGGCAACAAGCCTCCATGAATTCAGTGTCAGTGAAAGGAATTGTGTTCTGAAGGGTCTCCAATCAATTCTATAATTCTGTCAGGATGAATATCGACATTCTGATAAATATTGCATATCAAAATTGTAAAGTCAAATCAAGAAGATTTTATTGTCATTGTCAAGGCATATACAGCTGGTGCAGTACACAGTAAAATGAAACGACGTTCCTCCAGGAACATCGTGCTACATAAAGCAACACTATAAGAGGCAACCCAGAATTAAGTACACTACACAGTACTGCATAAAGTGCATGTGTGTGAACAGTGCAAGACAGTACAGTAGAGTCACACATACAGGAACAGTGCAGTGCCATGCAGCACACAGTTCTGTAATGAGTAAAGTGCAGTAGTAAAATGGTGTGGATATGCACATAAAAGACAATCAGCAGCAAAAAAAGAGGTAAATCAAATTGAAATTTTATTCGTCACATACGCTGAATCATAAGGAAATAAATTAGGTTAGGTGTGATTTAAGAATCATAAGGAAATAAATGCAATCTGCTGTACATTAAAGTGGAAGGCAATACAAGGTGAAAATACTGAAAATTTGAAGGGAAAAAGAATAGAGAGAAATAAAAAAAAAAAAAAAAAAAAAAATATATATATATATATATATATATATATATATATATATATATATATATATATAATATACCATTTGAATACAGTGACTGTTATCTTGATATGAGTGGGAAGTGTGTACAATGGTTGTGAAGTTATAGTGTATTCTGTGAAGTGAGCTCCTAAAGTGGTGTTTTGTAGCAGCAGTCTAATAGAAATGTGCAAGGGAGTGCATTGATGTAAAGTTGCGTATGAGTAGGTAGTGTGTGTGTGTGTGTGTGTGTGTGTGTGTGTGTGTGTGTGTGTGTGTGGCTTGGTGTCAGTCTCTGGGTATTGAGGAGTCTGATGGCTCTGTTGAAGTCACTGTTACACAATCTGGCTGTGAGGGCTTGTTACCTTTTTCCAGGCTGTAGGAGGGTGAAGAGTTTGTGTGAGGGGTGCGTGGGGTCATCCATAATGATACTTAAGGTATAACAAGAAATATGATTTCACATTGCTATTGTGGTTTAGATGTAGTCTATTTTCTTGGCTGCAGAGACGTAGACAACTTCACTGTGGTATGAAAGGGTACATATTAATGTCTTTGGGCAAGATGAGGAGGTGCTCATGCTTAGCTTCTACAAACAGTAGCATAGCTCTGATAGTGTACATGTTTCTTCCTTTTAAGTCAGACATCCTAAATTAGTCTTGTCCAAACTGACTAGATACAAAAAATAGCCAGAGGCTATAACATATGAAGCTGGTCATAGTAATACAGCCAGTTGTTAATCTTCTGCAAGGGCCTCCAGGTCATCAGGTTATGCGTGACCTTTACTTCAGATGACAGCTTTAAAGATGCTCTTGTACTGTGAACGGATGGACAGATAAGTTCTTCCCCTGAGGAATAGTAGGGATGACCTCTGTGGTCATTTCTATTGATCTTTCTCAGAATTAATCTTTTAGATATTTTAGATGTCACAGGGTTTAATGGGTTTGCCTGTTTGACCCTTATATGTTACACTGACAACATACGCATAAGATTGATCAGTTACAGTGCCGAGATGTAACATCATTGAAATGTCTTTCTGAAATATTTGAAGACACTTGCATCGGATCTTGGACGTTGGTCTCATTCGACCACAAAACAGGAAGCCAGTTCCAATGATGCTTGGTGAAGTTCAGGCATTGCATTCTGTTAGTTTCTCTCACTGTGGGCTCACTGTATTGAAACGACAAGGCTAATTCTATTGTTTTTCTGTACACTGAAGATAATTTGGATTAATATTAAAAGATGAATGTGAGACAATAGATCAGAATTTCAGCTCTCAGTTTTGACCACCTTTGGTGGCAGACCACCCAATTTCAAAAAATATTGGGACAGATCATTTTTGCCGTCAATCCATAGACCTACTGATATGTGGAACCAACTTGTTTGTTTGTTCTTTAGGGATGATTTTTCAGGCTTGTAGCACAGCTTCTTTCATATTTTGTTTGCTTTTGGTGGTTTTTCCACTTCTGTCTCTTTTTCAGCAGGTTAAATGCTGCTCGGTTGGTCTAAGTCTGGTGACTGACCTGTCCAGTCTAAAACCTTCCACTTTTCCCCCCTAATAATTTTGGAAGGGGCTGTATATGAAAAACAAATGAAAACCTTAAAATGACCATATAAATTGGAGAGATGGTTCATTAAATCTGTGATTAAAAGAGTAAACTTGTACTACTGGTCCATTGTTCTCAAAAGCCTTAACCATTGTACACCTATTTGCAAAAGACAATGCAAAATAAAAATAAAAAAAGTTTCCATTCACTCAATCTTATAGATGCTTTTCCAACAAGTTTCCTGCACTGTTTGAGGAAACATAGACGCCTGGAACTGTCCTGAGATTATTATTAGCATAGTTCCTAAATAACTTCCTTGTATCTCCAAAGCAGCAGGAAATGTGACCCTTAACAATAAAAGTGACACAAACTTCCAGGGATGTTAAGTGGTTAAGGCTCTGAGATGTTGATCAGAAGATCAGGGTTCAAGTCCCAGCACCACCAAGCTGCCACTGTTGGGCCCTTAAGCAAGACCCCCCCCCCCCCCCCAAATCTCCAAGGATGGGCCCCAATCTCCAGGGATGGAATATGCGAAGAAAGAATTTCATGTGACAAATAAATGAAGATGCGATGAATTACAGTGGGGCAAAAAAGTATTTAGTCAGCCAACAATTGTGCAAGTTCTCCCACTTAAAAAGATGAGAGAGGCCTGTAATTTTCATCATAGGTACACTTCAACTATGAGAGACAGAATGAGAAAAAAAAATCCAGAAAATCACATTGTGTGATTTTTAAAGAATTTATTTGCAAATTATGGTGGAAAATAAGTATTTGGTCACCTACAAAAAAGCAAGATTCCTGGCTCTCACAGACCTGTAACTTCTTCTTTAAGAGGCTCCTCTGTCCTCCACTCGTTACCTGTATTAATGGCACCTGTTTGAACTCGTTATCAGTATAAAAGACACCTGTCCACAACCTCAAACAGTCAGACTCCAAACTCCACTATGGCCAAGACCAAAGAGCTGTCAAAGGACACCAGAAACAAAATTGTAGACCTGCACCAGGCTGGGAAGACTGAATCTGCAATAGGTAAGCAGCTTGGTGTGAAGAAATAAACTGTGGGAGCAATTATTAGAAAATGGAAGACATACAAGACCACTGATAATCTCCCTCGATCTGGGGCTCCACGCAAGATCTCACCCCGTGGGGTCAAAATGATCACAAGAACGGTGAGCAAAACTCCCAGAACCACACGGGGGGACCTAGTGAATGACCTGCAGAGAGCTGGGACCAAAGTAACAAAGGCTACCATCAGTAACACACTACGCCGCCAGGGACTCAAATCCTGCAGTGCCAGACGTGTCCCCCTGCTTAAGCCAGTACATGTCCGGGCCCGTCTGAAGTTTGCTAGAGAGCATTTGGATGATCCAGAAGAGGATTGGGAGAATGTCATATGATCAGATGAAACCAAAATAGAACTTTTTGGTAAAAACTCAACTTGTCGTGTTTGGAGGAGAAAGAATGCTGAGTTGCATCCAAAGAACACCATACCTACTGTGAAGCATGGGGGTGGAAACATCATGCTTTGGGGCTGTTTTTCTGCAAAGGGACCAGGACAACTGATCCGTGTAAAGGAAAGAATGAATGGGGCCATGTATCGTGAGATTTTGAGTAAAAACCTCCTTCCATCAGCAAGGGCATTGAAGATAAAACGGGGCTGGGTCTTTCAGCATGACAATGATCCCAAACACACCGCCCGGGCAACGAAGGAGTGGCTTCGTAAGAAGCATTTCAAGGTCCTGGAGTGGCCTAGCCAGTCTCCAGATCTCAACCCCATAGAAAATCTTTGGAGGGAGTTGAAAATCCGTGTTGCCCAGCGACAGCCCCAAAACATCACTGCTCTAGAGGAGATCTGCATGGAGGAATGGGCCAAACTACCAGCAACAGTGTGTAAAAACCTTGTGGTGACTTACAGAAAACGTTTGACCTCTGTCATTGCCAACAAAGGGTATACAACAAAGTATTGAGATGAACTTTTGTTATTGACAAAATACTTATTTTCCACCATAACTTGCAAATAAATTCTTTAAAAATCAGACAATGTGATTTTCTGGATTTTTTTTTCTCATTCTGTCTCTCATAGTTGAAGTGTACCTATGATGAAAATTACAGGCCTCTCTCATCTTTTTAAGTGGGAGAACTTGCACAATTGGTGGCTGACTAAATACTTTTTTGCCCCACTGTAGCTTTTCAACCCATTTTTGAAGCATAGTTTCATATCTTCAAGAGTTTGCCAGACATCATGACATCCATTGGCAGGGATCCAAGGGAGCAAAGTTAGATTGGATGTCCTGTATGATTCTAGGACTGTTTGTTTGTATGTTTATTGTTTCTTATGTTCTGTAAAGCTGCTTTGAGACAATGCTCTTTGTTAAAAGCGCTATACAAATAGAATTGAATTGAATTGAATTGAATGTGTTTTCTGGGTGACTCTCTCGCACTGTCAATCAGAGCAAAACTAGCCAATCATGGACATCTGTGAGCTTGTGTATGTGGAAGAGGGTAGATTGTGGGTAGATTGGCCAGTTGTTTGATCCTTTCGGTGCTCTAAGTTTTTTGGAAGAGACCCATTTTAGCTTTTAACGGCTCTTGGGGGGGGGGAAGTTCTTGACTCTGGAAAAGGACCGAATGGTGTTCTCAAATATATTGATGCCAGTGGATTTGTTTTACTATGCTAGTGCTCTATTGTCTATTAAATCTGTTAAATGCATAACTGTGTGGAGCTGCATGCTTGTGGAGTTGTCCTAGATTGTGTTCTTTTCCTGAGTAAAAACTAGATTGAGATCTGTGTGTACAGACATCAGTGTGTGTCTGTGACGGCTCTAATGGAGTGTGTTTTGGAAAGAAGTTGATTGCCCCAATAACAGCCTCTTTAGTGGGTTAGTTGTCGTTGCAGTATTTGCTGTTGATTGATTGGATAAGAGTGCCTCATCAATCCATTCTGTGTGTGTGTGTTGTGAGGTTAGGTGTGATTAAGGTCTTCATTGCAATTGGCAATTAGGGCAGAAAAGTGCAAGCTTTTCAGCCAGTCTGCCTGCATAATTATACCTGCCAACACACACACACACACACACACACACACACACACACACACACACACACACACACACAAAAGTTGACCAAAGGGCAACTACATTTTATGTGCAGGATGCATAAAACGAGAGCACATTAAAATTCAAATACACACGCACACATACACACACACACCCCACACACACACACACACACTGGTGCACATCAATGACCGTCAGTTTTAATACTGGTTTTGTTAATACTGGTTACAGTTTTAATCCTCTTTGTTCCCAGCACCAGCACCCCACATTTACACACCCAGCTGTATAACACACCAGCTTATGTGCTGCACGAACCAGCAGTCTCCAGAATGAGACAACACTTGTTAAGGTTTCGATATAAACAGTCCTCTCCCTGCTATATAAACATGCTCAAGCACACAGGACATGGCTAGGAGCAGAATAGATTAGACATTGCCCCAAGGCACTGCACACATATAACCACTTCCTGGCAATTTCTTCAGTTTAGAGCACAGCAGAGCAGAATTACCGAAAAGAAATTTACCCATATTTGTCATATAATATTGGCTGTGTTGTTGTTGTTTTTTTTTTTTTTTTATTATATAAACTGGATATTTGTAGTAGTTATATCAATGGTTGGGTATCTGTTCATTGTTTCATTGTTATCGAGGATCGAGTGAGTAATGGACACACATAAGCGACGGATTATACGAGTGTGCGACGGATTATATGAGTGTGTAAGATTGATAACCCCCAAGTGATGAGGTGGCAGAGTTATAGCATGACCCATACACCTCCTGATTCCTTTGTTCCAAAGGCACTGCCTCTGATAAATGCACACACACTAACACTCTCTCTCTCACACACACACACACACACACACACACACACACACACACACACACACACACAGCTCAGAAAAGTACACAGTGCATGACAGTACAAACTGAAGCCAGACTACTGTAATTAACCGACAGCTTTGATAATGTACTCATTATTAAAAATATGCACAAAACCACACATGAATATGAATGCAGAGACCTCTATTGTGTTGGCGGATGATCGAATAAAAGCTCTTTCATATGGCTGGTGTAATTTGGGGATTTAGAGAGGGGGTATATATATATTGATGGAAATCAGTAGGAAAAGGGAATCTCCCTGGTGACACACACCACCTCCCTTCCTTCATCTCTCTCTCTCTGTCTCTCTCTGTCTCTCTCTCTCTCTCTCTCTCTCTCTCTCTCCCTCTCTCCTCAGCCCCTCCGTGACGCAGCAGTCCGTGTGTGTGCGAGAGAAAGGAGCCGAGAGATGCTGCTGCTTCAGAGGACTACGTCAGAGCAGGCACCCTCCTCCTCTTCCTCCTCCTCCCCCTCCTCCCTTGCCAGGAGGTGAGCTGCATGAATACACACACACGCATGCACACACACACATGGGTGCGTACCGGCTCGTGAGTGCACACTCTTTCCCTTTCTCTTTCTCCCTTCTTTCCTCCCATCACTCTTTCAGTCTCTTTCCTTCTCTCCTTCTCTTCATTCTCTCTCTCTCTGTCTCTCCCCACATACACACACAAACAGCCGTTCAGTGACTATGTGCCGCGTTTCCCCAGGCTCTCTCACACCGAGCTCTTTACGCTGAAGTTGGTAAGCAGCGCAGGGCTTGCAGCTCGCCCTCAGGGCTCGGCTCAGTGAGCACTCCGGAGCTCCTGGTTCAATGTGGTAGGTAAGAGACGGTGATGATGGGCAGCAAGCGTCTGCTTGAAGGCAGGGTGATGCTGGCGGCGCTGGTGGAGCAGGAGGAAGACGAGGACGAGGATGGCGGCTCGGAGAGCAGTAGCAGCGGCGACCGGGTGACGATACCCACCTTCGATGTACCGTACTTCCGCTACATCGATGAGGAGGGCACGGAGGATGAGGAGTGGTGCAGCAGTAGCCGCTCACTGTCCTCCATTGAAGAAGAAGACTCTAGTGACTCATCTCTGTCTCACAGGTACGCCAGCGTCCCCGCCAGTCCCGAGAAGGTTCTAGAACACCTGCTGAGCCACCTGACGCTGGACGAGGACAGCGGGAGCCCTCAGGCCAGAGAGACAGGTGGGCTCTCATCTCACTCTATACCCTAGAGAGGCAGTGCTGTAGGTTCAGCCAGTTGGATCATTATGCTCCATAACATTTTTTAACCGCACTCAGTTTACTTTTAGTTTAGTTTACAATGAGGCGTGTGCACGTAGAAAATGTCGAGGGTTTGCAGCTGTTTCCTGATTCCCAAGTGTATCTCTAGGCAGAATACGAGTCGGGTCTCCCACGTACAGTTAAAAAATGAGCAGATGTACATGTGCTGCACCACTGATGCTCGGGCTCAGCTTTCTATTTAGTTATTCATTTTAAAGCATATTATTTTTATGTAGCAGTTGTGTAATTATAGGGTACACAGGTATGTGAAAAAATCCCACATTTGATTCCGCTGACAGATGCTGGGAGTTTAAAGGGTTTATCTGAACATTGCTTTATTAACTGGAACTCTTCTGAGCAATGACAGGATGTGTGTTTTAAAGGAGGAGGTCACTCCTTCACTCCGCTCAGTAAAGCTGGATTTCGCTGAGGTTTGCCATGGGATTATCCAACCGGTTTTGTCAGTTAACCAATTAAACAATCATTTTTCAGCATGTAACTCCATTTAGATTTTAAGTAACGTTAAGACAAAACCTTTCAATAAATGTATCTTTGCAAATATCATTTTTAAATTATTATGCAAGTTGCTATAATGTTGTAGTTAATAGTTTAACAAAAAATAATTAAAGTGAAGCGGCTTATACCTACAGGTACGGGCTAACATTTTAATAGTAAGCTGACTCTGGTAAATCTTACAACATTGGTGCTGTTGATGATGGACGTGTACATAGTTCAGAACGCATCTCTCTCTCTCTCTCTCTCTCTCTGTGTGTGTGTGTGTGTGTCTCTGCCTCTTTCTCTGTCTCTCTGTCTCTCTCTCTCTCTCTCTCTGTGTCTCTCTCTGTGTCTCTCTCTGTGTCTCTCTCTGTGTCTCTCTCTGTGTCTCTCTCTGTGTCTCTCTCTGTCTCTCTCTCTGTCTCTCTCTCTGTCTCTCTCTCTGTCTCTCTCTCTGTCTCTCTCTCTCTCTCTCTCTGTCTCAAGGGGCTGAAAATCATACTTGACTCACATGTTGACTGATTGAGAAACGTAGGTCACTGGTTATGGAAGATGGATTTGATACAGACAATATCAAAGGCTATACATTGAAAGATTTTGAATTTACATTTCTGGTATTTGGCAGACGCCCTTATCCAGAGCAACTTATCCAGAGCAAGCTGCCAGCAGTGGCATATGTTCGGTCCTGGGATTCAACCTCATAACCTTCTTTTTACTACTGAAATGTGTGAATCTTTATAAAGTCAGACTTTATATGGTGCTTTGTCTTTGTTGTTAAACTGCAGTAAAACTTAAGAATGTTTACATTAAGGCATTTTTATTTGACTGTAATTAAAAACATGTTCAAAGGGACCCACTGTCCATAATATCCATCGTCATCATCATCATCATCATCATCAAGAGTATATTGTTCTGATGATTCAGTTCAACTTTGCCCCTACAGCAGAAGTTGTCCTAGGCGTGAGTGCTGTGAATGTCCTGGGAATCCACTGATGAGTGGAATACACCTCATTGATCAAAATTTATGTTTAAAATCAAAGACCAAAAATACCAAACACCAAAGAAACAATAATGACGCATTGGCTTTATGTGAAATTTAATTGTGGTTTTATTAGCCCCTGTATAAGTCGTAGAAATTCCCCTACTTCAAAAAACAAACCTTTCTGGAATATAATATTCAGTGTAACGGATCTCTAGAAAATATCTATAGATATATAAACATATGATTAATTTGATATCTAGGGAAAAAAAGCGAATAAACATTTTTTTTGTCCATTTTAAGAGAAACCCAGATTAAAATACTCATCATGACACATGTTCAGTGTGAATTAAACAGTTGTTTGCAAGACCCTCTGTTTTTGTTAATAAGATGGAGTTGTTAATTGAGGTCAGTGTCCTGGTTGTTGCAGATTTATTTTGGTGCGCGTGTGTGTGTGCGTGTTGTTTGCTGTCTGTGGTGTGTTTTGTTTGTCTGAGTTGAGACGTCCTGTCTCCCATGGCATGCACGAGCGGAGGCATTTAGAGTGTCATGGATTGTATAGATCATGGATTGATGTTTGTTTAGGAAATGTGTCGCTTTCTACTACTTTTATTTATTTATTTTTTAAACCAGGGCTTAATTATTTACCGTCTTAATAATCTTCTTAATATAAGTCATGGGATCCATGACTTATACTAAACCTTCTGTAAATGCAATTACGGCAACAATATCTACTGGATGCTATTGGAAGCATAATATGTTTAGATTGTATGGTGTGCTTTTAAAGGTCTTGACTATTGAACTGCTGAAGTTAATGAAAAAAAAAGGGGGAGATAGAACGAAGAGTTTGCAAATGTCAGTTGTGCTGATCACCTCGTTCCCCTGTGGTGATGTTTAATCTAACAGTATTGATCTCCATTCTCTCTTGAGGAACCCGGCTACCATGTAGTAAACTCTGTGCACACGGGCTGAACAGAACTGAACAACACACAGACGGGTGCGTGTTTATTAGGAAATTGTTAGTTGATTGTAAATGATAACACATATCGATTATTATATCTACATAAGGAAACATGAGCTGAACAAATAATTCTTGTGCTTTATAGAACATCACTGTCCAGTTCTCAGATCTGATTGGTCAGAGGCTCTGACAGTAACGTTGACTTCAAGACAAGGATACAGCGTTTGTATAGAAAAATGTTGTATTTCTGTAGTAAATGGAGATGTTTATTTCACATTGGAGGAGTCTCCAGTGCCAGCGTGTTGTAAACAGTCCAGCTGTAATTTTTACGTTTTTCGCCACAGAAGAGCCTTCGGCACAGAGGACTTTGTGGTTTCTCTGTAACATGACAAGCTGTGTTTTATTGTCTTGTTAACTGCAAGAGAGAGAGAGTGAGAGACAGAGAGAAAAGAAAAAGAGGCTGGTTTATGGGATGACTGTTTATAGCTGCTGGAACATATTATAACAGGATCTGTCCGGTTTTACAGGTGTTCCACAACATTAACTGTTACTATAAATGGATAAAAAAAAACAAACGTGGTGTAAAAGGAATAAAACACTTCAGGACATGTTGTTTTTGGAAAATAATCAGCTGTAGAGTGTTAAAACAGGACAAAGTGTTGTATTCCTGCTTTATTTATTATATTATTATAAAGGATCGTACAGTAGGATATTCATGCTTGGCTTTTTCTTTTCCATGGAGAAGGAATGAACTCACTGCAGCTTGTATGGCTGCGTTAGTCTGAGCACCAGTACAGTTGAGTGAGTGCTAACCTCATTAAAGCTATTGATGGCTAATCGCTGTTGTATTCTCTCTCTCTTTCTCTCTCTCTCTCTCTCTCTCTCTCTCTCTCTCTCTCTCTCTCTCTCAAATTGAGTCTCTGTGTCTGCTGCTGCTCTCTGTTTAAGTGCTTTATGGCTGCTGATGGTTCAGTCGTGACTGCTCTTACAGGAACTGTATCACGTTCTCCCAATACATCACACTTTTAATTAATGTTAACCAAATATTCAGATTATCCAAACCATATGATCGGTATGATATATGCAAAAGTCTGGAATGTTGTGTGTGCTGTGTGCATGATGCGGTGTATGTGTGTGTGATTAGTGTGCACCATCTCATCAGTTTATTATTATTTTTATTTAGTTTTACAGGAGTCTTGGTGTTGCCAGGCTGTGTTTGGGTGTGGAAGAAAAACTGAGGTAGTTTATGAATAGTCTGAAGAACTGTTTCCACTCTTACGTGCCTAATGAGCTCTATTTTCTAGCAGCGTTTTATATACAATTTAGAGATTGCGGTGTGGAATTAAATAAACTCCTAACACATTATATCCGAACATCAGTGTCAGGGATTTCTTTGTTTGAAATGACTTCTGAGAGTTGGATGTCGAAGACAGGATTGTTTAGCTTTGTTAGCAGTTTTGACTGATTGTTTGACTGGCTGAGGATTGAAGGGGTTTGTGTTTCACTCTGTGTGTTCTCCATTCCCGTGTGCTTGCAAAGGAGTATTGATTTCACACAGCTGAGGATGTGCTTTTGAGAATCATTCAGCTCATATTCTGTGACTGTTTATGTTCTCACAGGCAAAATGAACCGTGTTCAAAGGAATATGGTGAGTGAAGGTACTGAGGCAGGGATTGCAGACATTGATTGATTGGCTTGTAGTGGGGCGATGCCGTGTTGTCCTCCTGACCAAGAGCATCTTGCCATCATTGTGGTCACGTTACAGAAGACGTTATGATGACAACATCACAGCACTTAATGCTCACAAGCTAAGAGCAGCACAAACATACAAGAACAAAGCTTCTGTCGTTGGTGGTTCCTATCTTACTTTATTATGGTATGACTCACAATTGCAATAAATGCACTAAACCTGTGACTGTTAAATATTTTTTATTGAGTCTTTCATATATTTTCTACATTCTCTTCCTCTCTCCCTCTTTGTATGTATGCTGTATATATCCACTCTTTAAAGACTCAGTAAAAAATTCTTACTCAACATCATATAATAGATAATAGTGATCTTAGGTTTAAAAAATCTAACCTAACAAAAAGACCTGATTTAGACCGATCAGGCATAACATTCTGAGCACTGAGAGGTGAAGTGAATAACCCTGATTATCTCCTCATCATGGCACCTGTTAGTGGGTGGGATATATTAGGCAGCAAGTGAACATTTTGTCCTCAAAGTTGATGTGTTAGAAGCAGGAAAAATGGGCAAGTGTAAGGATTTGAGCGAGTTTGACAAGGGACAAATTGTGATGGCTAGACGACTGGATCAGAGCATCTCCAAAACTGCAGCTCTTGAGGGGTGTTCCCGGTCTGCAGTGGTCAGTATCTATCAAAAGTGGTCCAAGGAAGGAACAGATAGAAAGGTGTCAGAATACACAATGCATGACAGGTCAGGGCTGTTTTGGCAGCAAAAGAGGGAACAACACAATATTAGGCAGGTGGTCATAATGTTATGCCTGGTGGGTGAATATATATATATATATATATGTGTGTGTGTGTGTGTGTGTGTGTGTGTGTGTGTGTATTAATGGTTAGCATGTTTGCCTCACCCCTGCAGGCACAGAGTTTGATTCTCATCTCTGCCCAGTGTGTGTTTCCACTGGGTGCTCCTGCTTCCTCCCCCACTCCAAAGACATGTGTTGTAGGCTGATTGGCATGTTGAAATTGTCTGTAGGGTGTGTGTGTGTGGATTGGCACCCTGTCCAGGTTGTCCCTCTCCTTGCAATACACTCCAGGCTTCCCATGATCCTATTGTGTAGGATAAACAATAGAGAAAATGATGAAAACGGATGTTCTTGTTACAGTACAGATATGCAAAACCCTAAACCTAATTATGGATATTGAAATCATTTTCTAATACATTCCTAATACATGGCCTTTTTTTGGTTAAAGCAATAGTGTCTGACTGTTTTAATCACCTGAACATCCCTCAATAAAAATCTTTTCATAGCAGAGGATCACATATTGTCGTTCAGTATGCGAAAATGTCTTCGAAAAACAAGCTGAGAGGCTACACCTTTCTTCCATTTTTAAGATTAGCAGATCAGAATCAGCATTGTCTCTCTCTTGTAGTAAACTGCCCACTCAGAACTGTTGTCAGCATGATGTTTGAGAATTGCAACTCAGTGAATCCATGCCCGTTAATCAGAGTCTTAAGATTGGAGCTGTCTCTTTTTAACATGCTGTCTAAACCTTGATGAGTATTGACAAACTGAGCTATGGTGTGAAATGCTTTTTTTTTAATGAAGGACATGAGCTCGGATTCCTCAAACAGTCAAACAACTTGCTGTTTTAAAGTTAAGTTAATTATGCAAAGCATTCTGGGAATGTTTTTAGAAATGTGGATTTATAGTCTCTATGTAAGGGTGTAGTGTCTTTATTATGGGCTGAGGTGCTGCTACAACATATCCTTTATCCTCCTGTAATGAATTCAGTCGCCATAGCAGCAGAGTTCAGGTTGGATGGCTGCTGCTCAAGGCCTGCTGAAGATAATTGGTGAGCAGCAGTCAATGAACAGTAGTAATCCAGCTCCATATGGATGGCAGCGTAACGTAATGAAAGACTTAGGTCAGACTGGTGTTGCTGATTAACACACATACACACACAAGCACATTATCTGCTGGGAAAATTGAGATTACTTAAGTAACAACCAAAGTAGAGGTGTTGTAGGTTTGCGTGTGCTATGTGATTGGGTTTTTTTTTTTTTGTTTGTTTTTTTGTTAATCCTCAGTGACCAGACAAGACTTTACTCATACTTTGCACTGTGCTTCAACACTGTCTCAGTCCCTCTCAGAGCTCTGAGCTTCATCATCACTCAGTCAGTCTCCACTGCCTGCTCCTCGTGTCCTGCTGTTTTTTTGCTATTTCTAGAGACGCTGTTGCTGTCTCAGTATTGTTGCATCCTGAGAGCAATGCGGTGCAGACATTTTTCTAATATGGTGGTTATATTAGACAATTAATATTTAAAAAAAAAATGTAAGAATATTCAGTTTTAGCTGTGGTCAGTTCTAGTTAGTATCTAATAATTATTCCAATAGTATTAGAACCTCAGTATTCTTAGTAGTGTTGTTTGTTGCTAAATATTCAAGGTATTGGCTTGTATATTGCTAAAACTGGCTTGATATTTAACAAAATTAGGAACACAATCATCTAAACAAATTGACACAAAATTTGCATTTCTTTCTCACAGAAAATGCTGTGTATTTTCCATGTTAATGTTCCAATTCTTAAATACTCAATATTCTGTGCGAATTTGTCAGTGTTTAAATTTAAGGACATTTGTGATATTTGTAAATCCTTTGTACAAAAGGTTTTCTTGAGATTTATTCCTTCCACTAAACATGTTCAGACGAAACTCCTGTGGTATTATTTGTGGTATAAATTTGTAAATCATGCAAAATAAAAGCATTTTCTTTAGTAGTCTCAGACCTCACTGTAAATACAAAGAGGATGAGGAAATAACTACATATGTATGTGCTTATGGAATAAACACTGTGACTAGCTAATTTTGGACAATCTTAGTTGACTATGTTTTAATAATTAAGAAAAACACAATTATGCTCCGTTCTTTACTAATGCTTGATTACACCTCTGTTCATTTTACATTTATGGCATTTGGCAGAAGCCACTTATACTGATCTTATTTATACACCTGAGCAGTTGAGGGTTAAGAGCCTTGCTCAAGGGCCCAGCAGTGACATCTTGGTGTTGCTGGGATTTGAACTCATGACCTTCCACTATGTAGTCCAGCATCTTAACCACTGAGCATAAATCCTCTCAGGTCAGAACAACACCTGTGTTTCACTCACTGTAAATTTTATAAGATTAAGATCTGGAATTAAAGCAGGCAAAGTCCCAGATTTTCATCATATCCCTCAAACACAGATTTGAGGTCTAGATCCGTCCGTTTGTCCGTCCGTCCGTCCGTTCGGACAGGACACTTCTCAAAAACTTATCAAAAACGGCTCAGCAGTGTCAGGCGGCAAAACACTGAATATCACGGAAGTGCATGCCGTAGTGAGGGGGAAATATGTGACACTGAAAAAAATGACAGAAATTAGATATCAACAAATGCCTAATCAACTAAGCAACAAACTTAAAAAGGACAAAAGATTACAAAGCATGAAACATAATGAACAGCAGACTTGTGATTTTTTTTTTCTCACTGATGTGAAAGCTTGAGTCAAGCCGTTATTTAAAGCGGCTGCATTTTGTGTTTCTCCAGTCACGGTTGTTGATGGCGCAAATCTGCAAATAAGAATGTATAGGAATGTACGGAGTAAAAAGTAAGATAACGAACAATTAGGATTAATTATTTACTCTGAGGGGAGTAGTAGTATGAGCAGTGTGACATGTGAAACAACATAACCCAGTTTTTCGTTTTACCTGGAGTTTAGAACATCTACGTAAATAACTTCACGTGTGAAAACCTCTTTTGTCATCAATCACAATCATCTCATCATTGTAGTTCTCAGTGTATAAAAAATTGTGGTGCAAGAATTCTCCGGGGGTTCTATCTTATACTTTACATGTCGACTGAAAAGAAAAAGATTCAGCATGTAAAAAAGCAGGTCGTCACTCAAGACTGAAAGAGTATTGAAAATTGCATCATCATCATCCAGAAATCTGTCTGAAAGTCCAGTGAAAGCACCCCTTAATGCATTACAATTACTGTTTTGCTGCTTTGTAAGAGCTCTGAAAGGTTTAGCTGTTTTCCCCAGGGACCCTTTAAGTCTCTTCGATTATTAACAGTTTGTTCTAATTTCACTGAAATGAGCAGAATCTGGAGTAATGAGGCAGAGCACGAGAGCTGGCTGCAGCACAGAGCAGCACACAGTCCAGCAAAACAGCCTGTGCAATTATATGGAAATTATGGATACAAAGCGTAGCATGGGAATGTTTTATGATTAAAATTTATCGTGAATCAGATAACTGAATTCAAAAAAATGTAAAGAAATGGTACATATGGACACATCTCTGTGTGAGAGAGGATAAGCATTTTGTGTGTGTGTGTGTGAGAGACATTGCATTTAGAGTATGTGGCAGCAACATAGACTGCAGACAGTTTTGCTCTGCCTGATTATCATAACTGTGTGAGGGATTCACTGGAGCTGAATGCAAACACAAAGCTTGGGAAGTGAGTGTGAAATTAAAGTGGAATTTACAACACCACCAACACGCCACATACACACATCAGCCAGCGAACAGAGTGTGCCTAATAGGATTTGGAGCTTAAGGAAGAGCGTGCTCTCTGTCACCTTCACTATAGAACCAGCATGTTTTATTATCTTCTCTCTCTCTCTCTCTCTCCTCTCTCTCTCTCTCTCTCTCTCTCTCTCTCTCTCTCTCTCTCTCCTCTCTCCCTCCTTCATTTATCCCCTCACTGTTATAATGACCTGCTCAATCAACCTAATTTTAATTGAAGACTCTTATAATAGCATGCATAATCAGCTGAAGTTTAATTGAAGTACTACCCTAAATGTCAGACTTCCTCAGATCTTACTGTTTAATCCAGCATTTACCTGTGTGTCAGTGATGCACTAGAACTGCATTCAGTCATGAACAACACAGTTTAATGGCTAGAGATAATTAATTGGCTTGAATATTTCACAGTAATAAGAAAATCTATCAGCTTGGGAGATGTGCCGCAACATTCATTAGTAGATTAAATATGTATAAAGAGGGGTCAAAAGCCTTAAGCGTGTTCATTTTGCAGAGAAGAATTAGTGCCGAGTTTGCACACACAAATGTGTGATACATTTAAGCCTCAGATATGGATTATTTCATAACATTTTGAATAATGGTGTTGTAATGTTGAAAAAATAAAAGGCAGCAAAATTTATAATATAATAATTATTTATTTTTGTTTCGTTAGCTTTTGCTGTTTGTTTGTTTGTTTGTTTGTTTGTTTGTTTGTTTGTTTATTTATTTATTTATTTATTTATTTACCGAGGGTCTACTGAACATCATACTGAACAGGACTACTACAATTATTAATATCATTATTATTATTATTATTAGTAGTAGTAGTAGTAGTAGTAGTAGTAGTACAAATTCATTACAAATTTATCTCTACAGCAAGATGGATTAGAATAACATTCTTTCTTTTTGTTTGTTTGTTTGTTTGTTTTGCTTGATTTATGAGTAAATAATAAAGTTAAGGTGCAGGTGCATGTTGAGATTGCTTCATACTTATATATTTGCCAACAATCCTACAGTGCACTTTATCTTACAGTGAAAGCTGTGTGTAATGTGTGTAGCATGTGTGCATCAGCACGTTCCTCCAGCTGCTGTTCATGTATTGAGTTCCTTGCAGGTTTCTTGGGGAAGGGAACTGAACTCAAACTGAATGATATGGGAGCACATGTGCTGTCTCGTCCTAATGGATGTGTACAGTGAGGGGTATTGATGAGCGGATGGATGGATGGATGTGAGCATGGATGGATGTGTGGGAGCATGCTAAAGGTTCAGCAGAGCAAATTAACACGGAGTAAGGTTGAGAGGAGTCATTACCCAGGAGAGATGGGGTGAGATCAGTACACAGGTCAGCCATATTTAAAGGTCTGTCTTTAAAGGCGAACATATTTACACAACACCACACATTAGATCCAGTCCTTACATGAGGTTTGCTTCAGTCAGAAACTACTCGTGGCTCGTAAAACCATTTATTTAATGGCATTTTTTTGATGTTACATAATATAACATCAGATTATTAGTTACTGTTGTATGTGTTGGTAACGGTTAAATTTGTCATGTTATCAGATCATATATAACAGCGTCCATTCTTGTTTTTTACAGAACTGACCACCATTTTCCCTTTGCTTTGCGAAAATATTGAACTGCCTTATAACCTCGTAACTACAAAGCAGGGACATCTTAGCTTACAATGATCTTCAACTTGGTTTTGGTGTTAGTGAGTAATTCACCTGTGGCCTGTAAAGTTGTGCCTGAGAAAAACGCCTGAATTTGAGATTAAAGACGTTTTTGTCTCATTCACCCTTAAGCCAAACGTTTAGTTCTTACTATTATCTCTAGGCATGCACTCTTTATAGATCTCACTTTTGGCATTGCAAGACTAAACAAAACCTTTCAGGCCCAAAGCTGCCACACAGTCAGGCTGCATCATTCTATATATCTGTATTTCACAGTCTAAGTGCAGTGAAACAGAACGAGACGAAGACGAGATGTCTTCCTCTGCTTCTTACAAAAAATGTACACGCACATAATACTGCAGTTCATCAATCGATTTCAAACGCAGCTAGCACCAAGACCGTACATGGAAGAATTATATAAACTTAAATCCATAAGCACAAATTAAAGTAGTTTGCATAAAGGATAAAGAAAACACATGGAACTTGGAAGCTGCTGGGGATTCGACAGCATAAGGAATAAAGCTATGATGCCGCCAAAGCAAAACACGAAGACACAGGACGAGTGAGCTGTAGACATTTCTTATGAGTGCAGTAAGCTGCTGTTTAATATTTCCCATTGCACATGCAAATAAATGCCATCATAATACTATTATTTAACCACATAAAGTCTAATGCAATTTCAGGTTTCAAAATTTGCCTTCAATTTTAAAGGTGCTCTCTTTTTTCAAAAAGAGTCTTTGCTGAGACCATCAAGGTATGTGCCATGGGACTATTTGGGACTATGCCAAGTAACAAGTTGCTAATAAATAACACAATCAATGCAAATGAAAGAAATCTTATGGCAATAAGCTAAGTAAATAAATGTTACTAATGGTGCTTATGGTACTAATGTTATTAACCACCTTAATTTTGTAGCTCTCGGAGGAAAAAAAAGTTTGGAGACCCCTGGTCTAGTAAACATAAACAATGACAGAATCTCATGTCAGGCCATACTGTACGATTCCTACTTTTCATATTCCTTGGTGTGGAGTTTTCTGTTTGTGTCTGCTGTCACTCATTTCTGTGTATGTTTGCTTATTTTCCAGAGAGTCTCCTTGACGACTTTTTGCTGACGTATCCAGTGTTCATGTCTACCAGCGACCTTTGCCAAGCGCTTCTTGGACAATATCCTTTTCTAATCGACATTTGGCAGATGCTCTTATGCAGAGTGACTTACAGAAGTGCTTTCAAGTCTCTGTCAATAAATACATCATGATACTGGTTCACTAGGTCATGGACTAAGAACACCATCAGTCTATAAACTCTGTGAGGAGAGCAACAAATGCATAGACAACTTTTTTGTTTTGTTTTGTTAAAAAGGAAGAAGTAAGTCTATAGATGTTGTTCTGTCTAAAACAGGGATGTCCAGTCTTATCCACAAAGGGACCGTGTGGGGGCAGGTTTTCATCTCAACAGAGCAGAAGTCACATCTGAGTCTATTGAGAGCCAAGATCAGTTGATTAAACAGGTGAAATCAGGTGTAGCTCCTGCTTGATTGGAATGAAAACCTGCACCCACATCGTCCCTTTGGATAATATTGGACATCCCTGGTCTAAAGTCTCTTCAAGACTGTTCAGACATCTTGGGGAAGTTCATTTGACACACCTTGGTCTTGATCCGTGCCTTCCTCGTTCCCTGAAAGATAGTGTGACCAGTCAAGCAGTGAGAGATGCTAACGATCTCTGTAGCTGCCTTGACTCTTACGCTGACTGTCATGAGTATTTTAATGGAAGCAGTTTTGTTTAAACACTATTTGCATATCTAATCAGACTACACCGGGTTTCTGTGCGAGACGCCGTATGCATGTTTAATGACGCATAGGTTTCTTCCAGGCTTTCTCCACTTCCAGTCTGCAGTGTTTGTCTGAAAGTGCTGAGAGCTTGCCATTAAAGCTGCACTCTTCTCAGTCATGTGGTACACAGGACGCACCCTCAGGCTCTCCCAAATCTTTGCTAGCGTTTGTGTAGAAGCCTTTCCTGCTCTGACGCCTTAACCGCTCTGTTGTCCACCTATTGTTTGAAGCGAGGCAGGACGAAGAACGAGGTGAAAGAGACTCTGCTGAGGAAGCGCAAAGTCCTGCATCTTCTTTCCCAGTGGATCGCACTCTGTCGTGACACGCTGCAGGAGGGCGAACACACCAAAGTGTTTATGAAGGTAAATCAGTGAAAATCTCACAGCTCCCAGAGTTCAGTGTTGTTGATGGCAGATGATGTGCGGAGACACAGCATGTTTGGTTAATGAGGTGAGGCGATGTGGAAATGTAAATTTAGCTTGGGGTTTCAGTCTCGTATTGTTTGCCAAATGAGTGTTACAGTGCTAAACAAACAGCATGGCACTTCCCATCGACTGCAGTAACGCCTAAAGTGCAAGGTGGGGGGTTTGTCTCACTTTTACAGATGCTGTATCGCTACGTTCTGGATGACCTTTATGAATTCCCAACTTTGGAGAACGAGGTGAAGGAGCTCCAGAAACTTCTCCGCATGCAGCGCAGACAGTAAGTGCTCTCCATTCCACTGAGCTGTGGAGAACACAACTCTAACAACGCCTCCTTTAAACCTATAATTCACGCCTGGTGTTTTTAAAACCAGTCTAAATCAGGACAGATGTGTTCCTGTGTGTTAACTACATACTTAACGGCAGAGCAGGAGCACTGGAAACAGATTAATGGCACTCTAGTCTTCGGGAACAAGCGAGCCTATTCATAGTATCAGAAAGAGAAGCATCTCTGAATGACTCAGGCTAAGATGTTGAAGATTTCCAGAATTCTCTCCATGTCTGTAGTCTGGGAGACGAGATGAGAGAAAGCAGAATTTCTCCCAAGAATTAAGAAACAGAAATAGCATAAGGAAAAAAACTCTATTCATTCTCTCACTCTCTTTTTCTTTTAAATCCAGACTGTCCTCATTCAACCCCTGTGCATTTGTACTCTGCATGAGAAACTTTTAATTCATGCATGTTTTTAAACCCTCTTTCACTAGTACAGTGGTGTTCGATTCAGTTGGGGGAATAAATGAATTATTTTATCCACACAAATCTGATAGAAAATGAGTCAAAACACTGTTGACATTTTTGCCTCTGTTGGGATAACCTTATACAAAATTTTAGTGCTTGAAGGTAACACCTTAAAATTTTAGATGCATATGAACAAGACCTTGGAGCATCTCCAATGAGTTTAATATCACTGTTTCCTTTGAAGATAGAAACATAGGAACTGTTTTAAATAGTATGCTGTCCAAAAAATACCTATGAAGCACTACAAATTCTTAAAGTCCTGAATTTCTACTTTCATACGAGTCATTAAGCACCGCTGTGGAGTGTAATATGTCAAAGAAATTCAGTGCTGAACTTGGGCACATCAAAACAGGTGCAAATCTAAATTGTTTGGCTTCTGGTAAAGAGTTGATAAGCACAGGTGAAGAGCAGAAGGAATAAACCATGCCTGCTTACTCGAACCCAGCACACAGTGCACGTTTTAATAGCTACATTACTAGAAATTAATGCTGGTATTGATTTTTCACATTTATTTCCAACATGCATCAAAGCGCTTTCACAGATATGGATGATGATGTAATCCTCTGCTGGATTAACCTCCTACACTCCTTTCGGCTGCACCGATTTCTCTCTTCCCCTTTCTACCAACACACCACCAAAGTGCCGGTGTGTCAGCTGATCCGCAGCCAATCGCTCACGGCTAGCAAGGCAGTCAGCAGCTCCACAGAGGCTTTGTATTTATTTGAGACGTGTTTATTTAGACGGCATCGCTACGCCCATTGTGCAGGCTGTGTGTCAGTCTGCACAAGGTTATTGATAAGAACCAGTAAATAAAATACACACCGCAGATGTGTGGCAAGAATTTTTTTTTTCGTGCACATTTTTGGGAAACTCTTGCAGTCTTTGGCATATAAATGAATTATGTTAATCAGGCACAGTGCCAGTTATTTATGTAAGATAATAAAGATATGAGTATATGTCTGTATGTACTGATTAAATACCCCAGAGTTGTTGAATGCTTGATTCTGATTGGTCAGATTATTAAAAACAGCATGACCAGACTGTGGTTCAGGTGCAAGGCTTATATCAATGCACTCGTACTAATACATTATCGTTTCTATAGCAACAACTTACAGAATTACACAAAATGTGTGTAATTGCAAGGAGATGTTTATTTAACATTTATGGAAGGAGGCTCCAGTGCCAGATCAGTCAAAGGAAAAGCTGAAGTTTTCTGACACTGGAATATCTTTCATTCTTCTTCTAAACCTTTACTGTATCTCACTATTAAGACAAGCTTCATGGTTGTCTTGTTAAAAAAAAAGAGATACTGGCAACGAACAACTGTTTATTGCAGCTATAACAAGATAAAAACGGATAAAATGTGTTTATGAAAAGGTTAAAAACGGTTCGTGTTAGCCAGCTACTGTGGGGATTGATGTGGTGTGAAAGGATTAAAACATGACCATTCAGTGTAAAATAATAATCCAGCAGGAGTAACATGGGTTCATGTCCATACTGAGCCGCATGACACCACACCGTCATTATTACATCTGTAACAGCATACCCTGTTGAGCTTTATTCCATATTATTTATCCTAACATACGAGGCATTGGTGGCTCAGTGGTAGGTTTCTCGCCTATCATGCGGAAGGCCCGGGTTCGATACCCAGCCGATGCCTCAACCCCAGCCACTGGATGCAGTGCCGGTCCCAAGCCCGGAAAAATGGGAGGGTTGCGGCAGGAAGGGCATCCGGCGTAAAACCTGTGCCAAGTTGTTGTGCGGACCAGTTGGTACGCTGTGGCGACCCCGAACAGGGAGCAGCCGAAAGCTACTTCATTTATCCTAACATACCCTCTTCTAACACTTCAGATATGGGTACCATATAGATTTGTGTGTAAATTGCTTTATCTGCACACTACAGTCCCAGTGATGATTATAATGTCATTAATACATTCACAAAATAAAAGCCTTGTTGTGATGTGTTTTTTTTTTGATAATCTGAAGACTCTCTCTCTCTCTCTCTCTCTCTCTCTCTCTCTCTCTTCCTCTTCTGCCTCAGCACGGTGGATGAGTATTCTCCACAGAGGAAGGTGAGTTAACCCACACGCTTGTTCTCTGCTCAGCTAAGCCTCTGATGAACACAGATGTTGTGTAATCTAAAGGTTGATGCTGTTTATTCCGAATGTTTAGGCTTGAATGTGAATTATTAGGGTGATTCCATGTTTGCGGTGTCATTTATCAGTTTTACATTTGATATAGTATCAGTGAAAATAAAGGAAAAAAAGTATAAAAGGGTCTTGCTTTTCTTCCCATGATCTTCGGGATGCTAATTCAGTTTATTGGTCATCTTGTTAAAGATGTGTCCTGCTGAACGGTATAGTAATATTTCATAGAAGTGAATGTGTTCAGGTAGCAGGGTTGAGTGAATGTTGTGGGACACGACAATGTCCAGTTTCAGAAATCTTAATAGACGATGTTTCAAGCATGAGATGTTAAATGGATTGACACTATAATGATGACGTTCTGAAATGTCTTTTAGGTTTATTTCACGTGCACGTTTTTAAATGCGGCATCACATGACACTCTAATCATGGAATCACACAATAAATGGCTTTAAACCATTAGAAGACCCATTTTAGTTAAACTTGTTTGTAAACTACACAATAAAATGCAAAATTTTTAATTAGTTAGTTAGTTAGTTAGTTAGTTAGTTAATGCATTTAATAAAAATAATTATAAAATATAAAATAATTAATTAATTAATACACACTAACATTCTACATATGCTGTATCTGCATCACACAACTGACTGTACATGACTGTAGAAAGGACATTGCTCATAATCACACTCTCGGGTGTTTATAATCATTTATAATCACACTCTCCGGTGTCACCCAAATGAGGATGGGTTCCCTTTTGAGTCTGGTTCCTCTCAAGGTTTCTTCCTCATACCACCTAAGGGAGATTTTCCTTGCCACAGTCGCCTCAGGCTTGCTCATTACGGATGATTTTGTCTAACATGTTTCTTATATTTCTTATGTTCTGTAAAGCTGCTTTGAGACAATGTCCATTGTTAAAAGCGCTATACAAATAAAATTGAATTGAACTGAATTGATGTAAATGATGCCCTCTAGTTTATATTTATGCCACATTTGGTATACAGTACATTATGAACCTCCTGCAGTTCTTAGCCTCCGAGTCTTACTTTGAGCTGTGTCTGATGTTTTTCTTACAATCATTATCCCCAATGCTGCTTTTTCCTCCCTTTGTCAGAATAAAGCACTTTTCCACCAACTGAGCCTGAAAGAGACGTGGCAGCCTACCCGAACGGCCCAGAGGCAGAATAAGGAGGGTAGGCTTATAAAATATTCCCTCTTATTTCTGTCTTCTGGCTCCCTGTGTGTCCTTCCACAATCAAGCAATGACAATCTTTGCAGAGCTTTATATACACATACACTGTACACAATTGCAACCGAACCTCAGTTATAGATTTTTTAATTGATTATGTAAATGTAATGATGAGCGCTGTCTGGAGGATGTATGTATCTGTATATGTGTATGTGTTCTCAGCTCTGTGTCACGTGTATGTGACCGTGGACTCCTACGTGAGTGTGAGGACACACAGTGAGGTAACGGTGCAGGAGCTGCTGGCTGCAGTGGCTGAGAGATTAGAGTGTGCAGAGGATGACCTAGTGCTGGTGGCTGTCAACTACTCCCGAGGTACAAATCTACAATATTAAAACAGCTACATTAGCTACATGTGGCATTAGTTCACCACTATATCATTATTCAGATATGGCAGGTGTGCGTGTGTGTGTGTGTGTGTGTGTGTGTGTGTGTGTGTGTGTTAGTTGAGAAGTTTTAAACTGGACTGCCCTCTGCTGGAGAAAATTGAGTATGTGTTTCTCTTCTGTGTGTGTGTGTGTGTGTGTGTGTGTGTGTGTGTGTGTGTGTGTGTGTGTATGTGTGTGTGCTCACCTCTGTCCTCAGGGAAGGAGCTGCTCCAGCCACAGCAGTGTGTGTACTCAGACTCCCTTGGTGCTGTGAGCAGGCTGTGTGTGTGCAGGAGAGATCTGACCGAGATCACGGTAAGAATCAATTGTTTTGTGTTCCACATTGAAGTACATGCTGTACACTACTGAGGGACTTCTGCTCACTGACCGCGTCTCTCACGTGACGTCCAACCAGCACCTCGTCACAGATAATGGACAGATGCAACAGCCAGCAGTCAGGATGCTGAGTATGAACACGTGGGACATAGCAGTGGCTCTGACTAACTGTGACTGGACTCTCTTCAGAAATCTACAGGAGGTATGATGAGTCTGACAACACACACACATGCACGCGCACACACACACACACACACACACACACACACACATTCTCTCTCTCACTCTCACTCGCACACACATTCTCTCTCTTTTTCTCTCTCTCTTTCTCACACACACACAAACATTCTCTCTCTCTCTTTCTCACCCCCCTCTCTCTCTCTTTGTCGGTCTCTGATTTATCATTCAATTAAATCTTTCTTCATTTTTATGTTTTAACATTAACATTTTTATTTTCCAGATATTACATTTTTTCCATTTTTTCAAAAAAAAAAAAGTACCTATTATCCACAAAATTTCCCATCTTAAAGTTAGACTGAATAAGTGACTTTTTATTCGTGATGAAACATTTATTTTGTTTTGCTAGGGAAAATGATCGTGTGTGCTGGCCTGGGCTTTTGAATTTAGATTACTAACTGTACACAAAAGCTGTGTCAAAATGATTCACAGTGCTCTGTCTGGTGCAGTTTGTGTGGAAAGTACCATTAACATTATGGGAAGTTTGCCTCTTTTTTTGCCAATAAGAGGAGCACGCTTCACCAGATCAACAACTACACTGAGCATCCTTGACTGAAGTGTACCACTGCGCTGCTGAATTCCAGTTAGTGCTTATATCACTGTGCTTATTCTGATATCATTCAGTTTCTATAGTGACACTGCACAGGATTAGGAATGACAGACTTTCCACATAAACAGATTAAAAATACATATATTGTGCACTTTTCTATGAGGTGAAGTTTATTTAGCATTTTCCGGGAAGAGTGTCTAGTGCCTGTGCTTTAAAACCGCCTGAGGTTGTAGCTTTAAGCTTTCAGACACAGGAAGAGTGTTCAGGATGGAAGCTTTTGCTTTTTTTTTTTGGCTGCATTCATTTCTTAGCAAGTACAAGAGAAAGCAGAGAGGCTGCCAGTGAGCTAACAACTTTCTGCAGCTGTTATAACAGGAACTAACGTGTTTCGCAGATGTTCCAGGATATTTTATGTAACTACAAATGGATGAATGTTGACATGCTCTTTTAATAAAAAAAAAAAAAATCGTTGGCAAACTACACATCTTATTCTTTACATATTAGGAAAGAATGATGAAATCTAGTTTAACACCGTTTCAGCAGTTCACCGTTTCACTCGTCTTTTCTGTTGTGTCTGAACAGCAAGAACTGGTTTATTTCACACTGAGCCGTGATTCTTGCTCTGGCCACACGGCGGCGCTGGAGCTGCTGCTTCAGCGCTGTAACGAGGTACAACAGTGGGTGATGACTGAAGTGCTGCTGTGCCCCACACTCTGCAAACGTGTGCAGCTCTTTAAGAAGTTCATCAAGATCGCAGCCCAGTAAGTAAACCTTCAGTGCACACTCTAACGTTATTCATCTACCATGTACGCAACATATAAACCTCTGGAGCTTAATATAGACAGCACTTTGACTGAGAAATCATTCATTCTACAAAACTTTTATATATATATATAAACATTTACTGACGTTCAAACAACTGCTCTTAGAGTTCAATCATAGGTTT
Organism: Hemibagrus guttatus; assembly: GCA_033459395.1. Lineage (NCBI taxonomy): Eukaryota > Metazoa > Chordata > Actinopteri > Siluriformes > Bagridae > Hemibagrus > Hemibagrus guttatus. Next base: position 22,664,352 of record JAUCMX010000003.1, on the reverse strand, counting down.
ACTTAAGCAAGGTTCGGGTTTTTTAGATGGAAAAATAACATACTATCAGATACACCAATCAGGCATAACATTATGACCACCTGCCTAATATTGTGTTGGTCCACCTTTTGCTGCCAAAACAGCCCTGACCCGTCAAGGCATGGACTCCACTAGATCTCTGAAGGTGTGCTGTGGTATCTGGCACCAAGATGTTAGCAGCAGATCCTTTAAGTCCTGTAAGTTGTGAGGTGGGGCCTCTATGGTTACAAGACTTAAGGGATGCTTTTGATAGATACTGACCACTGCAGACCGGGAACACCCCACAAGAGCTGCAGTTTTGGAGATGCTCTGATCCAGTCGTCTAGCCATCACAATTTGGCCCTTGTCAAACTGGCTCAAATCCTTACTCTTGTCCATTTTGCTTCTGCATAAACTTTGAGGACAAAATGTTCACTTGCTGCCTAATATATCCCACCCACTAACAGGTGCCATGATGAGGAGATAATCAGTGTTATTCACTTCACCTCTCACTGCTCATAATGTTATGCCTGATCAGTGTAATACTTGCACATACAGTATAGATACAAACCCTGAAGGGTTTTTTGCTCTTTATTTTTGCTGAACATTTATGAATAAATATTAGTTTAATATAGGTTTTTCTGATTTGTGTATTATAGCATAGCATTGGCTCAGGCCTATGTTACTAGTTACTAATACTAGTCCCAGCAATAGAGATGTAAGAACTTAGTTCTTAACACTAGCACATTTTATGGAAAAATGACAAATGCTTTGAAATAAAACATCAAAACAGTGTCTTGAGGGGTGGGAATTGGTATAAGCAGAATAACTGACTCAGAAAAGTTGAATAATTAGAAAAATAATGGCATATCAGCCATTACCACCTCTGTAGAAAATAATTCAACAGCCCATCATTTGTTATTCTTTACTGTTAGTTCCTTATGTAATAATACTTTTGTTCTAGACACATTTTCTAAGCGATTCATATTTGTGTGTGTTTCTCACTCCTACTGCAGCTGTAAAGCACAGAGGAACCTGAACTCATTCTTTGCCATTATAATGGGTTTGAACACTCCAGCTGTCAGCCGACTGACTCAGACGTGGGAGGTAAGATCTCGCAGTCAGTGCCTACACAGGTGCTCTTCCATTTATTTACTTTATTTCTTTTAAAAATCTCACGATTTTCCCCGTCATTTTTAGAAAGTTCCTGGAAAATTCAAAAAGCTGTTCTCCGAGCTCGAGAGCTTGACAGTAAGTAACTGTTTGAGTAAAGTGTTCAGTGACCTTACATGACATCCATATACCACCAATCACTTCATTCCATTAATGAGTACAAAACACACACACACACACACCTAAATATAGAGTTACATAAAAAAAAATAATGCTGTGTATTTTCAGGACCCATCCTTCAACCACAAAGCCTACAGGGATGCCTTCAAGAAGATGAAGTCTCCCAAAATCCCTTTCCTACCTCTGCTACTGAAAGGTAACATTCATCTCACACGTAAAATACCACTCTGTGGTGCAGAGTTCGGAGCCCTAAACAAACCTTTTTGTTCCTCCTAGATATTACATTCATTCACGAGGGAAACAAAACATTTCTTGATAATCTGGTCAACTTTGAGAAACTGGTATGTTACGTTATAGCAAACCCGTAATCAATCACTTATTTACACCCCTGCTCAGCAAAACCCACTTACTACTGATGTGATATTTCTAAACTGTTCTTAACTCCACATTCTAGCGCATGATGGCAGACATGGTGCGAGTCATTAAACACTGTCAGACAGACCACATGGGTAAGCATCGGCGCTGATTGTTGATGAATGTTTCTGTTTGAATATTTGACCACTTTTAAGTGAATCACAGCAGTGAATGTCGAACTCTGCCGGTGACTGCTGATGGAACAACAGGTGGAAAAGATAAAAGTGAAGAGTGTGAAAAACAGTCACAGAGAGACTGAAATTTAATGCCACCGATTAATGATTTTAGCTATCTAAATAATAAAGCACATTACTGTAACACTGTATGAAGAATAAGCAAGAAGTCAGTCTGTGAGTTTCTTAAATCTCTTGATTTGTTAACACTTCAAATATTTCTGCTGTCTTTAAGGAAACATGTTGACCCAAAAAGAGAGTCCGGATGTCAAAGCTTACATCAACTATCTACACATCATCGACAATCAGCAGACTCTGTTTGAGCTTTCACACAGACTGGAGACAAAGGTCTAGGACACACATGCGTGTGTGTTTGTTTATTCATGTGTATCAATGACTAATGTGAGAAGATGGTGCCATGATCCCTCTCACAAGACACTGAGAAGGAGGCACAATTAACACGCACAGCCACAAGGTGGAGAGGCTGAGCCTCGCAGACTGCACAGATCACAGGAGGAGAGTCACGACGAGCCAAGGACCTTCAACTTCAGCAAGTGCATACATGTGTAATGGCACTGAAGAATGTGGGACGGCTATTAACCTAACCAAGGCAATAGGAGGGTATTACACATCAGTAACGGAGCGCACTAGACTCTGATTAACAAGCCTGAACCCAAGTCTATGGCTTGAACATCTCGGTCTCAGTTTATGTTATGGTTGTACTAGAATGTGCGATGCTTTGCGATGATCATAGAAAACTATTTCAGTCTTAGACAATCAGAAAAACAAATAAAAAGACAACAGTCTTTGCTGTATTTGGATTATTTTCAGGACTTAGCAATAGTAGCAACAGAAGCAACCGGTATCAGTGTAATTAGTGACATACAAGAGACACCAAAAAAATAAATCAGCAGAGATTTTGGTTATTTGTAAGTAACGAGATTCATTACAAATTTAGCATAATGGTTTTTACCCATCATGCATCAGGGTTACACTATGAGAGCAGAGCAGAATTTTACCAAGCCTATTTATTTATAGACTCCCTGTAACTGAGATTTACATCTGCTGATTAGTTCAGTATTAGTCAGTACAGTAAGGAGGAAGGTCTTCACCTCAGAACTGCAGTGTGTGTGGTGTGTTTCAAACCATACTGGTCTATATGATTCGGCTGTGCCGCTGACTGACCGGTACTAAATGTGCATGTTTAATAGACGTGTAAACATTGTAAATACATTAAATTAATTTTCTGGGGGGTTTTTTTGTTAATTGACAGCAAAGCAATACATTTGTGTTTATGCCTCCATGAAGCATCATTTGTATGATAATTTGCTTCTTTTTTTAAGTCAATTTATTCTAAAACTATTGAGAAAAAAAAACATTAAAACTTAGGACTGTTACATCATTGCTCACGAATGTCTTTATTTTTCCTGTCTTGGTGATGGTTTCAGGCTTCAAAGGTACTCTCTCAGCACACTTGCTCACTGCCTGAGTGGATTACTGAAGTCTATTATAGCTCTCGCTTGAAATGAAACACTTATAATGGGTAGTGAAATCTCAAGAAGAAAAAAAAATCCTACGTGAGTGACACATTGGGGCTTGTAGGAGGCCACAAGAAGAAAAAAAACACATTCCATACGCATTGTAACAGTCAGCTTGCTTACTGTTTGTCTCAGCTGGAGCAGGAGCCTAAATGGCTGACCAGATGCTGTGACAGAACCGCCTGCTGTGCCATTACTGCCTGCTGGGAGCATGCTGCAGCTCACTGAGAGAAGAGGCGCTGTGGTACGGCCTACTCAAACCTATCATTTCCTCCCTGCTCTGCTGATCTATCATTTCCCTGTCCTTTCAACAGAGCCTTGACATACTCGGTGACTGTGGGAAGATTGCACACACGATCCGTATCTCTCACACACGAGCTAATGAACCTGCTATATTATATTAGCTGTAGAATTTAATGTTGCACTCAGTGGAAGTCAAACATTCCTCATTTACAAGTCATCAGTTGCATCATGTTAGAATTGAAGGATTTTGTGTTTATTATTAAATGGTACAGAGTATATAAAATATGAAAACATATCACATGCAACACTAAAAATACAGCACTTCATTAAACCTCAGATTTTTTTCCCCCCACAAATCAACCATCTTCAGCTTGACAATGGTACAATTATGAATCACTTAAGTACCTCTTAGTAATGTAGATAAAGTACCATGGGCTGTTCTCTCACACAGACAGCAGCAGGGCCACTCCTGCCAGCACCCACTTGGCAGGCGGGTGTCGTGTTTTAAGGTGGAAGCTCCAGATGAAGCTGGAACCACGCAGCTTGGTTCGGTACACCGGGCATTCGTAGGTGTTATTCAGCTCCAGCTGGTCAGCAGGTACTGCACGAATATATAGCACGGGCATGGCTGGGGTCAGGTCCTTTAGCACAGCCTCTGCTAGAACCCCTGCTGAGGTATCCCATCGAGCACCTGGCGGAGACGCAGAGAAAATCAGCTGACCACAAAACTACATATTCGCTTCCACAGAAACTTATCAGGGTTTATTAGATAACCTGACCTTCTCACTTACCCTCGATATAGAGCCCATGAACGTATGCTCCTTCTCGAGGTGGGTGGCCGTAATCATCCTTTGTCTTCTTAGTCACATCCAAGGACAAAGCCATCTTGTCAAGAGGCCACTTGTTCTTACGGGCTATGCTCTGCATGATCGCTGGAACATAAAAGGCATGGCTGGAACTTTGTGCGTGTGTGTGTAGGCATGCTTTCCACTTTATGATGACCAAATGCCCCATAATGATATAGGAGGATATTTTGTGCTTTTGAAAACAACCCTGACTTGACAGACTTGAAATTGGTTATTTGAGCATATCTCAACCTTAAGCAAATTTTCAAATCTAGTTTGCCCCAAAAGTGAAATGTGAAAAATCTCCAATGAAAGATGACCTGTGTACCTTTACATTTGTAACCTAATCTACTTACAGTGAAACAATATTACTGCCTAACTTTAAAGACTTTTATATATTTACTCTTCACATTATTTTACAAGTTGAAAAATTGAGAAAGGTTAAGTGTTTAGAATTATGTCACTACAATAATACACAAAATATCATGCGCATTAAATATCCCCACAATCTTACTATTATCTGATACTTTTTACTTTGTGGGGAGGTCACAATGAAGAAAACTAATAATGATAATGGAAGGTCATCGCGGGGATAGGAAGACAAACGTGTGTGTGTGTGTGTGTGTGTGTGTGTGTGTGTGTGTGTGTGTGTGCTACTTGTTTACCGGCCAGGAAAGACTGTGGGCTGAACAGTCCAGAGAGCCACACCACAGCTGGAAGGACGAAGTCCTGAGTCCAGGTGTCCAGCTCTCGACACTGACTGAGAACATCACTAAACCTGGCATAATTTAAAACGCACCATACTTTAACTGAAGCATCCTCTCTTCACATTCTCTCTTATACATTTATAATATTAAAAAAAACAACAACAACAACATTTTGATGTAGTTTGTACCACTGTGCCAGTGTGTTTGTAGAGGGGTAAGTCAGTCGGCTCCAGCTTTCAGGAACTCGGTTGTAGTAAAGCGCTGTCTGCAGAGTCTCCATGTCAGGAGAGATGCTTAACTCACCCTAAGAGAAAGAAAACACAGTAAACAGATGATACCCAAAAGGCTATGAGAAATAATATCAGCTTTTTAACATCATGCTTGTTTAACCTAGAAACCGCAAACACCGACAAACACAATCACATGTATAATAAATGTCTATATACATGGATAAAAGCTTGCATCTAGCACATTTAAGAGTCCTTCAGTGAGAGTTATACACAGAACCCTAGTTAGTATCTGTTTCAGAAGGTTATTGAGGTACCTTCAGGGCCAGGTCCAGCTGTGTGAGAGAGCTGTAGATCTCAGATATCAGTAGGTTCATGCGCTCACACTCCTGTAAACAGAGCAGAACCAACGGACTGCGCTCTGATGTCTTCGCCAGCAGCTCTGACATGCTGTATTTCTCAGGCAGCTTCTCCAGAATGTCATCAAGCACACTTTTCACCTGAAGTTTAATTAACATGATTATAATGTGGATTCATTAGATATTAAATTAACTATAAAAATAGATACTAAAAGCAATGCAGTAGGAACAGGAGACATGAGGGTTTCAGACCTTCTCCTCCACACTCTGTGCTGCTTCCTCTCCCACTGAGTCTTGGCACTGCAGTTCTAACAGTGTGTTAAAGAGAGCGTTGGATGTGCTGGTCATAAACTCGATCTCTGCATTGGGATGAAGGCCGTAAAGACTCGGGTTTTCCTCTGGCAACCTCTCATCCACATAACTGTGATAGCCGGTGTAGTCCAGATTGGGAGGAAGTAAGAAGCCAGGGCAGAGGAACAGCTCTCCTTCAAACTGGAATGTGAAACATGAATACACAACCAGCCATAACTATGATTATATTCATATCAACTGTACTTTTATTGCTTTAGTCATTTACTATGCACAATGCACAAATCTGCATGTCTACATGCACAAGATTCTGAGCTCTGATGCTCAAATCCGATCTCTCTGCCTCAGAGTTTCACTTTTACGTTTCTAAGTGACTCATAAGTGTCAGCTTTTTCCCGCGGGACATTTCTTGTTGTCGGATGAGGACACCAGCAATATGAGCTTGCAGTGTGAGGTTTGAATTAAGAAAACCATGAATTTTGAATTTCTCATCACGGTCACCTGTCAATCAAATCTAGGTTTACATGTGAATGATGAAAAGGTTAGATTGTTTGTATTCACATGACTCTAGTAAAATAAACCTCACCAAAATGTACAATGCAAATATCTTTTATTTACCTCCCTTTGTTTATCCTGTATCATATGTCTTAGCCAGTGGTTGTATTTTTAGATCTTCTGCTCTTTTCCCAGTCACAAAATATTACGTCTAATCTTTTACGAGTTTCAAATTTCATCAAATAAAAGCTGGTGTTGAATTATGGGATGATTATGCAGCAGTGTGTGCACTTTAGCTCACTTTAAAGCAGGCTTGATCCCTACAGAGACTTTAAAACTGCTATAAAAAAAGAGTATCATCAATTCAATATCCTTTAGAAACATAAGCAAAAGATTTTTTAATGCAATACAATAAGACGCCACTAGGTGCCACCAGGCAACCAATCAATTATACAATCTTTTACCTCCAAACTTTAAAACTTTCCTCAAACTTTCTTGCATCTTATTAGCCCAAGACATATTTGAAGACATATAATTAATTCTAATAATAGTAATAAAAAAGTTTTTTTTGACTATCATCGTCCAAAGGACTGATTGCATTAATGAATTATAAATCAAACATAAACAAAACATTTAAATGACCTAAATGTTTTAGCCACGTCCACTCAGTGAACCATGACCCCAGTATAGCAGAAAGATCTTAACACAGTGCTTATAGCTCTTGTAGAATTGTAGCCTTCTTTTTTTAATTTTTCCTTTAATAAATACATACGTACATAAGTTCCTCCGTGCTTTATTAAATAATTTATTATTAATACGAGGTTCGTTGAAAGATTTATTGAGGAATTATACTAAAGTATTTACTGAATATATTTACATAAGTTCTTATATAAGTTATAAGTAATATAAAAGTTCTAAAGCATATTGTGGGATTCTTTCAGAAAGACTGGTTCTGACTGGGGGGGGGCATGGTGGCTTAGTGGTTAGCACGTTTGCCTCACACCTCCAGGGTTGGGGTTCGATTCCCGCCTCCGCCGTGTGTCTGGAGTTTGCATGCTCTCCCGGGGGTTTCCTCCTCCGGTCTAAAGATATGCGTAGTAGGTTGATTGGCATCTCTAAATTGTCCATAGTGTGTGAGTGAATGAGAGTGTGTGTGTGTGTGTGTGCCCTGTGATGGGTTGGCACTCCGTCCAGGGTGTATCCTGCCTTGATGCCCAATGACGCCTGAGATAGGCACAGGCTCCCCGTGACCCGAGAATAGTTTGGATAAGCGGTAGACAATGAATGAATGAATGGTTCACTGGACAACACATGGAGTAGCTTTGGGATTGCACAATAAACAAAATAATACATACGCAAAGAAGCTAATTCTGTTTTATAATAATTCTATTGAACAGCACCGGCTCTAAATTCTGGATTTCAGAAAAATTAGGTCTGTCATATCTGGTGAATGTGGACAGAAAAAATATTTCCAAAGCAAAAAACTGTATTTTCGCCAAATTAGCAAAAAAAGGGGTTTTTATTTATAGTTATATTTATTTATGTTATAAACCTCTAAGAGATTTATGCTGCAACAAAGACACCAAAACTATATGAATTTAGAATGAAAAGAATAATGTAACTTTATCAAGAAAATAATAAAGTATTTAATAGCAAATTATAAAGTAAATAATCATAATGATTAGAATTAGAATAATTCATTTTACCATCTTTGGATTAAAGAGCTCCTGTATATATGTGCGGCAGAGTCTCCGATCCCAGTCATCAGTGATGTGTCCTCCATACATGATCTCTCCTACCAGATAACACAGATCCTCCCACGGCACCTCAACCAGACAAGAACAACCACAATTAGCTTTATTTTTCTGCAATCAAAACAGGCCTTAATCTCTTATATGCATTTACTTTGTCATTACAACCTGAGCATTTCATAAAATAGATATGATACTAATATATATATGTTATATGAGAACTGTTCATATGGTAATTACACACTATTATTTTTTGTGTGTGTGTGTCTGGAGCAGTTCTCATACTTTAAAAGTGTTTTGTGATCTGACAGCTAGTCATCAGATCATAGTGTGACAAAAAAAATCCACGGTGATGTGGGCGTCTGAAGAAGAGAAAAGAGTGTGAGAGCAAACCTCAGAGCTGATGACAGAAGCTGGAAGTTCACAGTCATTTGTATCTGTATTGTTTTGCAAATTGCTTCCTTCATCAGGCCTAATTGCAGTGATCACTTATGGAGTGGTGCGAGATGTCACGCGCAGTGTGTGTAATTACATTTAGCGTGACGCTTCATTGGCCGCCTAATGAATCCCCTGTATATGCATGTACAGGTTAGTGTTTGGTTAACATAATGAAGGACATTCGTTTCTTTTTTTTTTTCTTTTTTTTTGAAGGGAGGGGAACTTGTGCTGGCAGGATAATTGTTTGTGACCAGCTTGATGCAGAGAAAAAAAAAACAACATGTTTTGAGATCTCACAGAAACAGTGAGACTGACTTGTTCTCTCTCGGGTGATATAGTAAAATCCATGTCAAATAATATCAATGCCAAAAATCTACCAATACCATAGAAGGCATTTTTCATCACGTTATTTAAAAGATAAATAACAAGAACAAATCGTCTCAGTGTTCAGTGTCTAAGCTGTACTTACTTTTGAATTAACCTCCAGGTAGTTATACTGCACATTCATGGAGACGGTGAGGTCTCCAGTGTTAAACGGGTAGCAGCGATTCCAACCCTGAGACCCAAACTTCCTCCTCTCACTGACGCAGGCATGGAAATAGCAGAGAGAGAACAGGAGTGCTTTAAACTCCTGCTCATGTGAACACATCTCCAAAGTTTCCTAACAGCAGAGAGACAGAAATTTACTAGATGCTGCATTAAACAAACTGGTATTAATAAGCATGCACATAAATTCCTTCAATATATGTAATATACTGCGATTAAAAAATATATATATAAACAGGAGTTGCAAGTGCGTCTGAACATGGGTGTATTTGAAAAGTGTATCCGAAGACATTTTATAACGTGGTGTCCTGGGAAAAGCTTTGACGTGGCCAGATTTTGTCATACTAGACATAAATACTGAAAACTACACATATCTCTGAATTTAAATATGTTTCTCTTGTGCGTCTGTATCAACTAGGGGTAATGTAATTTAACATTTTATAGTCTGTTTACCCCAAAAGACTGTTTATCCCCCAATTCCAGTGTAATTTCACAACTTAATCTGCATGGAAAAAATATGAAAAAACATGACTGCCAGATGCCAGAATTATACATTTACAATAGAAGAAGAGTCTGATTGACACTTGCTGCATTTAAACACAAGAATTGTTGTCTCTTGGCTACACTGGTCTCTCTAAATACTAACACTGATAGGGAAATAACTCAAATCGATTCTATTTTGTTGACTAAATGACTACAGAGTGACTAGGTCTCTTCTCTCCTCTCCTCCTTCTCTCTCTCTCTCTCTCTCTCTCTCTCTCTCTCTCTCTCTCTCTCTCTCGTCTCTTATGGAGATTTCAATAGACTACACCTAACTGATTTGACTTCTTATGACGTGATTTCAGCATGTCATGTAAATATTGAAAACCTTGATCAAACTGTAATGAAATCTGGCAAGGATTTGGACACCTTTAGACAGAAGTAGCTCTAAAGCAGGATCTTTATAGGCAGGCAGCCAAGGTAAGGATAGAATAGCCTAACTTTAAATAAATGCTTGGTTGTTTTGGTAAAAATGTATTTCCTGAAGATAGAGATGAGCAGGGCCAATAAATCAATTTTGGCTGTTAAGCCAGAATGAAATCTGAGTAGTTTTCCCATACTATCCCACATATAGCAATCTTAGTCTTAGTTTACATGGAGCTTCTATTCCCTGGCTGGTGCTCTCTGACCTGGCTGAAGTTGTGCAGTGCAGCATGCAGGCTGGCATTCATGCCTGTGGGTGGCTCATTGGTCAGTTTGAGTGCATTTTCCAGGATGCCTCTGGGAATGATGTGTTCCTCTGGGCTGGGAGCAGGTTGTCCACTCATGAACACTCTGTACTGCGGGTGAGCTTTATTCCCTGTACTCTCCAAAAGACCTTCCAGATGACCCAGCCAACGCTCCACTAAATGCACATTCTGATAAAAAAAAAAAAGGATCATTGCATAGGCATGGAAAATGGATCTTGATGCAGTCTGATGGACTTATGGGACCTACCATAAACACTAAAAGGAAGTGTTGAAAAAGAGTGATATAGTACCTGTAGAATGACCCAGTGGCCTTTTGCAGCTGCCATTTCTAGAGCTTTCTTAGCCACACTCTCCTGGCCCTGTCCCAATGAAATGTTATGAAGGTTCCCCCAGTCTATGGAGAACCCCAGCTTTAGCCCTACACATCGGATTCACACACAAAACATTAAAAGAGATAAAAGCGCAGTTTGTAATGTTTTGAAATAAAAACTATGACAAGCCACTGTCCCACAACTATGTGATCCTGACAAATTTCATTTTATAACCGACTAATTCTGCCAAATTCTGTTCATTTCTGAGCCAGAAAAAATGTAAACATTATCCTGAAATAAAGCTAGACCTAAAAGAAAAAGAAAATATTAAAAAAATATTTCTAGACCTGTAGTAATCATACCATTTTAAAGGTATCTTGAAGAAACTGTGATTTGTAATATTGCATATAGTTCATTATATGCAATATTACAATTCACAGTTTCTTCAAGATATCTTTAAAATTGTATGATTACTATAGGTCTAGAAATATTTTTTTAATATTACAATCTATATGAAAGGTGTTTGTTATAAAATATGTTACTGTCTGTGAATGTGAGGATAGCACACTGATTATAGCACATACCGAGTGTTTCAACATCTTTCAGTGGGTTGACTCCAGGAGACAGGATAAAGAAGACAGGTGTTGAAGGACTGCTCTCCTCATAAGACTTCTCAAACTCTACCCTGGTTGTTTCCACATACCTGCAGCCCAAACTCTCCTCCACAAAGTTCCTACCATTAAATTACCACATAAGCACATAAAATAAAACACTGACCACTGATATATTTGCAGAGATAACTTGTCCAGTGTAAAGCAGTTTTGAGTTCTGTACATTGTTGAAACATTTCAGTTGTCTGACAGTTCCCACCTGAGAGCATAGCTCATCCTGTCAGGCCGCATGGCTCTGAGTATAATGAGTCTCTGCAGAGTATTTTTCTTCTTCCAGTCCAAAGGGAGGTGCTCTCTCTCTGGACACTCAGACTCCACCAGCTTCCTCCAGCGCTTAGGTGAGCCTTCTATATCCCGGTCCAGTCCACGAAATGCCTCCAGCACTGACAGAGCCTGAGGTTAAGATGATATTAGAACAAATAAATAATGTCTTCAGATATGTCAAGTAAATTTTTTTTTAAACTTCTTAATACCACTATTATTGGTCATTTAATTCCTCCATATCAAAATGCTAATGATACCATGCCAGTGATCCTGTATTATCCAGCATGGGGCAATGTCAAAAGTAAAAAAAAAAAGAAGCATTTTCTGATGTATGAACTCAGAAAAACATAAACCCATGAAGTTTTTCTTCCATCTTTGCACTCCAAACACTGTTGAATGGTTAATATCAGTATAATTATGAAGTTGTGAATGGAGAGAATAGCAGGAATTTGGAGCCAGCTACTTGATGTGTTTTCTTTTCCATGTCATAATGCATTTGTATAAAACAGAAAAAGTCTCAATTCAAAATGTCATCTGTCACTGTTGCTGGAATTGTGGCCACGTCATGATTCCAACCCTAACTTCTACTTAAAATGTAATAATTATTAGCAGCTTTAAACACATTTTAAGCACCCACAAACAAGGTGTGCCATTTAACGGTGATATTCTTAAAATCCAAACTACTCCAAAATTCAGATTTATGTTACATAAATATGTTTTGAATATGCCTGTGCTCATATAGTGTTTACCCTGATGGCTCCCCAGGCCTGAGCAGACAGGAAGCTGACAGGACTTCCACTGCTAAACTCCATTGGGAAATGCAAAAGAAGATCCAGCTCCTCTGATGCAATGGACCCTTTCATGAGGAGAATCTAAAGAAATCAGATTAAATTATGATTAAAACACAGTGCCTTGGTTTGATCATGTCTTGGCTTGGTATTGAAGGACCATGGCCTCATTTACATGGATCATACTTTACATGGATTAGTAAATTAGGTGGACCGAAGTGGACATGAATTCAAAACTGTTGTCAGAATTGTTGCAGTTTCAAGTCACCTGTAAGCTTGAATCTATTCAGAAGAAGCTTGCTCAGTGAAAACAAAAAATATTTAGATGTGAAAAGAAATTCCTTTCTGTTGCCACTCGATTCCTGGAACCTAACAGTGATTTTTATTTAATTCAAATTCACATTTTATGTGTTACATACACAACCATACACAGTAAACATGCAGTGAAATGCTTCATCAACTGTCAGTGAATCGAATAAATAAGAATAAATATACTAATGATATTACAATAAAAATAGAAATTGCTATACAGCTGGGAAATAAAAGAAATATATGGAATAATGTGAAAACACGTACTGGATATATGAATGCACATCAGCGGCAGAACAGTATTCAGACAATTACGTATAAAGGGCAGATGTGCAGTTTTGTGCTCCAGTAGTACAATAGGTACAATAGATGCTATGTCAAAAATCTGGTAGTGGTAGTGTGTGTTGTGAGGACGAGCTCAGAAAAGTCCAGGTGGAACTGACAGTACCAAATCACCTACACCCAACTGGACATTCTAAAAGTTTCCTCACAGAAGGCACCATCTAAGTTAGCATGTCTTCAAAGTTATTTAAGGCCATACATTTATCTCGGACAACTCAATCCTGCTACTGTACTCGAGTTCACCTTTGGGATCAAAGAAACAAAGTAAGCTGTTTTCAATTCATGCCATGATTAGCAGATTTAGTATATGTAATATCTTGCATTTGTTAGATACCAAAAAAACAAGCCCCAGGTTTATTCAGTTTGATGGGGTTGTAGGGAGGACAGTACATGTACACAAACAACAGCAGGCAAAACAGCTGCTATCATCACAGGAATTTGCATCCTGCTCCTTCCCTTCTGTCAGAGCTTTGTCAGCGCTGACAGCCTGAGGGAGAAGCGTGCTTCGACTCTGAGGGTTAATCAATAGAAACAGGGCATGCTCCTCTGACAGAGCCTAATTGAAGTTAATGTAGGGACAGAAAAGTGCAATGACTGATATAGATGACAGAATAGTGAAAAAGACTGGGAACAGAAGAAAGGCAGAGAGGTAGGGGTGGATAGATGTGCCAGTGTGGTGCACCCCCTCACCTGAAAGGCAGTGTGGGTCAGAAAGGTGAGTCTGTCCTTCTGGAAGAGGCCTTGACTGGTGTACATGAAGACAGAGTAAGTAACAGCCTCAGTGAGGGAGAGGACACGCACTGCCACATCTTCATCTCGTGGAGTTTGCTCTATCGCTTTGTGGAATACTGAACTAAAAGCCTGCAGATGTGAATGAGAGCAATTCCAATTAAAACCTTAGAAAGAAATCTAAAAAAAATTTGAATTCTGTTGTCTTTCACTTAATAAATGGGATATCAATTGAATGTAGTTTCACCTTAAATGAATACTGGTACATGGGATTGATGTTGTGTAGCTCTTTAATAATAAAGTAAAGAAGAGTAGCTCTCTGTGCTACAGGACGGTAGAGCTCACGGGTCTCATTGATTTTCAGTTCATTCTCTCTCGCCTCTATGACCTGCACCAGACACAGTAACTTTAAAACATACCTAGATAATGTATACGATAACAGAAATGTTGAGGTCTGATAACCGTTACAAAAATATGGCAATTACAGAGTTAATACAGTTAACATCTCTATGAACTTTGCATTATTATGCTACAGCATGAAGACAGTTTCCTATTTACACTGCATTGCTAATCCTAAGATACACCAATGTCAGGAACTGCCTTGCAGTATTCTCCCACCTTGTTTTGGATGTGTGCAGCAGTGTCCTTTGTGTGCTCCAGCTGTTCCACTAATGCTGCATCTTGCAGGAAACTACCCTCAGCAGCAGACAACCTGCTCAGTAGCTCATCCTCCAACTTCTTTAGCTCTATCTGACACAGGTTCTGCTGAGTGCTCAGCTCCAACTGTATTGGAAAAGGACTGAATTTATAAAAGTACTCAAATCATGTAAAGGTTAGGTTTGTACTTGTGAATATTACTCCTCATTTTCCTTCGGAATTACTTTAAGCTAGTAGTTAGTGCAGTTTTGTGGTGCAGCATTGTATATCTAACCTTCATGGTCTCCAGGTCAGGCCTCTCATGGCTCACCACCTGTCCCAGGAGCTGCTCCTCCAGGCCAGCCTGAGTCACTGTGAAGTTAATGAGGGTGGTCTGGGCTTGCAGCTCAGGAGGGAAGTCAGGGTTGGCAAGCTTTGTGTGCAGAAGAAGCCAGAACCTGCTGTTATACTCACAATCTCGATCCCCCAGCCTGATAAACCTGTAGACACATTGTACTGCATGAAGTGGGTGCAAAACACTGTATCATGTGACCAAACATATATGAAAAGGAATATTCATATGTGTTTATAATGAATGCCCATTTTCAATGAATAATTGTAAAAATTCAGCCTGAAAACAGCCACATGTTTCTGAAATTCAGGGCCACATAAATTACCCTATGAAAATAGTTTACAATCTATAATAACATGTCGTTTTAGTGTCACTTTTCCAGCTCTCTAATTGGAGCGAAACAGAAAAAGATGACAAATGTAACTGCTAGCCACCACAGGCAAATGATATTAAATAAAACCTGGAAGATTATATTCCCAGCAGCCAATATTTATCCCAATCTGCATTTCAATTAAATCAAGCCTGGCTGCCCAGACCTGGTGCCTTTTAATTTTTCTCTAATTACCCCTCACTAGTCAGCCAACAGCCCTGGTTCTTAAGCCAGCGCTTCCACCAAAGCTCGGGTCTGCTTCAACTCTATATCTTCACAAGACGGAATTAATGTACTATTGATAGAACCATTACTCCACCAAATTAAAGTCCCAGCTGATGGATTGGCTCATGCTCCTCTGTCAGACATGAAAGGAATAATTAGTATTCATTACTTTGCACTCTGCAACATTCCAATTATTAATGAACTTCAGCTGTGGAACCGCACCAGATTCATCACGGCTGTTGCGGCCGGACCGAATTGATCATGGGTGGAGAGTGGAGTGTGGGTCACCCGCAGGAATAAACTCATGGTCAGATTAAACACGAAGACACAGCCACGGGTCACTAGACACAGTTGTGAGAGTATGTCAGGTACAGAGAATGTAACCTTGATAACTAAATACTGAAAAATGTGATAAGAATGTTCTCTGATTTTTTTTCTTAAATCACATATTCTAGGTTGATAAGCAGTTACTTTTGTGATATCTGTCAAAGATTTTAGAATGGATAAATAGATAGGTTACAATGATTTATTTTATCTGAATTTTTAAAATAAATATCTATGATACAACTAAGTTGGGGCACGGTGGCATGGTGGCTTGGTGGTTAGCACGTTGCCTCACACCTCCAGAGTTGGGGGTTCGATTCCCGCCTCTGCCGTGTGTGTGGAGTTTGCATGTTCTCCCCGTGCCTCGGGGGTTTCCTCTGGGTGATCCAGTCTCCTCCCCCAGTCTAAAGACATGCATCGTAGGTTGATTGGCATCTCTAAATTGTCCATAGTGTGTGATTGTGTGAGTGAATGAGAGTGTGTGTGTGTGCCCTGTGATGGGTTGGCACTCCGTCCAGGGTGTATCCTGCCTTGATGCCCGATGACACCTGAGATAGGCACAGGCTCCTTGTGACCCGAGAATAGATCGGATAAGCGGTACAGACAATGGGAAAAAAATATGGATACAACTAAGGTGAAACATGAGAAGAACCAAAGCTAAGTGCTTTCAAAATTCTAGTGCACTAGCATACTATTCGATTCTTAATTGTTAATGTGGCATCTTCCATCCACAACTTAAAATGTATTTCTATAAAGACTTCTTGTCACCGCCAGCACTCTCTGAGTGCTGTCGTTGGATAAAAGTCCACTTGCTGTCCAAGTCCCTCTAGAGCACTGAGGCTGATCAGTCACTTCAAGAGAGCTGCTTCATATTCAAGTCACACATAGAATATGAGCAAACAAACGCACATCTATCACCCACCCTGAAAGCAAGATCAATACAGCTGCCCCCACCCCAATTCAACTCATGCAACACTAATTCATCTACAATTTAAACAGTAAGCTATCATATTGTACTAAGTCACATCTGACTATCAGCTTTTCAGCGCTAACAGAAAACCCAGACAAAATTGCCTCAGAAGCATGACATGCAAAAAATAATTTGAGAAAATAAAAATCCATGTAAACATATATTTATATGAAAAAATAGCTATATGACTATAAGACTGTAGTTTGCATGTGAAGTGAATATAAACTAAATCTAATATCAGTGCAACTCTTGCCTTCCTTTGTTGGTAGTGTTCCTGGCTAGCAGAGATTCCAAGATTGCATCCAGTTTCTCCTCCACATTCTCAATCAACACAACTTCACCACAGACCAATGCTTGCTCAATCGCATCCAGATATCTGGATAGTAAAAGAAAAAGAAAAAGGGGAAAAAACAGAATATGATGTCTGCTGATACTACACTCAGTCTTGAACTTATGTATCACTACACAGTGAATAAACCTCAACTGTAGGTGATACAGAAGGATATTCATCTTCACCCTTTCTCCCCATGCTGCAGCACTTTGAGTCCAGGCCCATAAAGGTTGCGGAGCCACTTGCTGGCCTGTTGCTGGGGGTCTACAAGAAGTGGCCAGCGCTGGCTGCAAGTCAGGATCACAGCGTTCTCCACAGACAGCCTATCGGGCGGCAGGCCCTGGTTGTGCCAGGCAGCAATGCTGGATTGCTCAGCCAGCAGCAGGATAGGGTCCAGGCCTTCTGTCAGCGGGATGAGGGGCTGGAACACAAGGTGTGAGCAGAGGAAAACACACAGTGATGCTATTCAGATCAATGCTTCACTGATTTTGGTATGCACAGATACAGAAGTAAAGCAGTAGTATTCTGTAATGTAGGAAGTCCTAAAATATTTTATACAGGGTAGGAAATCCCTGAAAATCGTTCCTGAGGAACAATCAATCAGTTAGAATGAGCCAGATACATACTCTCAGTGTTTTGAGAAAAGGCTTCCATGTGCCCTCTAGAAGCTGCTGCCTGTAAGGCTGCGTAAAATATCCAGCATACGAGACAAAGGCTGCAGCCAGTAACACATCCCCACACAGGGTCTTCTGCTGAGCCTCCAGCTCCAGAGCAACTTCTGACCACCGCACGTTCTCTGACTGCACACAGGAAGGTAAGGGGGGAAAACATCTTTCTCAAACCGTAGCAAAAGTATTACTTTCCAGCCAAAGTTCAGAAAATACCCCCCACCCCCCCTTGCTTAATTGTTGTTTTAATTCATCTGAAGCTTATATGGTTAAATCCATGCAGACAACTTTACAGCATCAATTGTCAGGGGTGGAGGAAGATGAACGTATGGCCCACATGTTGATTATGTTCCCTCCCCATTGATCATACACATTAAAAGAACATGAGCAACAAAGTATACAATTACAATTCACCTAAACTGGCTTTGAAAGTGTAGTTACGGTTTCACTCCGCATCAATTTAGCCCTCATTTAGAACTTCAATAATATGGCTGAGATGCTACCGCAGCGATAAATCTTGCCTAACACTGGCTATGCAGGGTCGAGCATGCAGAACATGTCACATAATAAATTGTCAGACAGTTAAAAATCACTATCATTTTTTGCCTAATGTATTATGGATTGCTTGGAATATCACTCAGTCCTGGCTGAAGTGTTTTTAATTTCCAACAGCTGTTGAGGCTTTGCGGTGAATTAATGATTAAATATAGATGGGCTGATTTATTAGTCTAAACACTATTGCTTCCAGGTCAATGGCATAAAGACAAATCATCTGTCTTGATATGCATAAAGGCCAAGCTGTCCCATTCTAACCCGATTCATTTCTCTGAAAAGGAAGTAGAATGTTCATAAAGAAAAAAAAAAAAAAAACAGAAAAAAAAAAACACTAAAAGAAATATTGCTTTCATTTTATTTCACATTAACAGCGGTAAAGATTTTGGATAATCCGTGTGATAAATGTCTCAGTATGCTATATGAAAAATGTAAGCATACAGTGTATGTGTAATACTTTTTGACGCTGAATACCAAATTGGAAAGTGATTATTAAAAGTAAAATGAATCAGTTAAAACGGACCTGTAATTAACATTTCATTTAATACATGTATATTAGTACAATATTGTCACATTTGTATTTTATGAGACTTTCTATACACTTAAAATTATTAGTAAATTCAATAGAACATGATATCTAATCACCTTGTAATTCTCTGACCATGTTGTGTACAAACCAAACTATACACATAATTTGTTATTTTGGCACAGAAAATAAAAAGGCCAGTAGGCTTTCACTCTCCCTCTACCCTCACCTCTATTTGGCCAGTGTCCACTGACCTCTTGGCTAGTTCAGTAGCTGTTTTGTCATGGAGCAGCCCTTCCTTCCTAACTCAGCATCTCTGTTTCTAGCCAAAACTATAATCCGTATCAGTAACCCAAAAGCATGTCGTGTCGCCAGATGCTGACCCTAGGCCTACTTGTTCATGTAAGTACCTGCAAGCCTCCCACCAACCGACTGGCCAGCTCGATGATCTGTCTGGTGTGGGTCACTTCCTCCTGGCAGTGCAGTTTTTCAGCTGCTGCTCTCTCAAACTGGGCTGTGAGGCTCTGCAAATGCCTGTCTAGATCCTGAATATAATACACACACAGACAAGAGACAGGACATGTCTCAATACATAGCATAAACACTACAATTTTAAGCATGCTGGGTAAATTCTTTGGGTAAATGCATCTTTATACTTACAAACAAATTTAAGCTTCAAAATAATTAAAAAGTAAATGGAGCAGAATGCTTACATCCAGTTTCTTTCTAATGGTGAGCAGTTTAGCTGTAGCATTGTCCAGCTCAGTGTTGGCCTGAGAAAGAGCCTGACGCTTTGGTACAACCTGACAATAGACCTGAAAAACAAGTTATTGCAGAAATGTAATTCTTTACCTCACACCACATCTGGGTCCATATGTGCACTTTATTAGGAACACTTTACTAATACTGGGTTGGGCCTCACTTTTCATAAAACAATCTCAATTCTTCATGTGATGATGGAAACACTCCTCTGAGATTCAGCTCCATGTTGACATGGTTGCATCACATTTCCTACTTATTTTTCAGATGCACTTTCATGCTGTGAATCTCCTGTTCTACCATATCCCTAAAGTGTTCTACTGGATTCAGATCTGGTGACTGGGAAGGTCACTGAAGAACACTGAACTCATCGACATGTTCATGAAACCAGTTTGCTTTGTGACATGGTGCATTATCATGCTGGAAGTAGCCATTAGAAGATGGTAGATTGTGGCCGTGAAGTGATGCACATGATCAACAACAATAATTAAATAGTCTGTGCCATTCAAGCAAAGACTGATAAGTATTAAAAGGCCCAAATTGTGCCAAGAAAACATTCCCCACACCATTACACCACCACCACCAGCCTGCACCGTTGATACAAGGCAGGTTGGATCCATGGATTCACGGCGTTGATGCCAAATTCTGACCCTACCATCTGTGTGTCTCAGCAGATATCGAGTTTTATCACACCAGGCTACATGGCTTCATTTTTCCAGTCTTCAGCTGTCCAGGTTTGGTGAGCCTGTGTACACTGCAGCCTCAGCTTTCTGCTTTTGGCAGACAGGCGTTTAACACAACATACTGTAGTTGTAGATCATCTGTTTGACTTGTCATAATCACTGAGATCACATTTTTCCTATTCTGATGGTTGACGTGAACATTACCTGAAGCTGGATTGCACTGCTGATACACGATTGGCTGATCAGATAATTGCATGTATTAGTATGTGTACAGATGTTCTTAATAAAGTGTCTGGTAGGTACATGTTGCAGGCATACTTTTTCATTTCAAAATGAAAAACATAATGTTCTCTTTAAAATAATAAATATATATCACTAAATATGTACTATTTTAAAGAAATATACAGAACAAAATTATATGTATATGTATATGAGGAGTAACTTCCTCACCTCATAGTAGCGCACAATATTGATGGTCCAGGCACAGAGCCCAGCAGCAGCATAGGACTTGGTGCGAACATGTTCAGGGTGAAACTCTGGATTACTGAGGTACTCCTGCTTCACTGTATTAAGACACTGCTCAGGTATGTGCTCCTTATCATAGTAAACCAAAGCCTGCAGAAAGTCATCCAGCTACAGGAAGAAGATTGGGTCACTTGTTAGAATCAACAATTAATGCCTCTAATAATGTAATTTTTGTTTTTCTATACTATTGGAGACCTCCTTTTATTTCAGAATATATGTACAGCTATAATTATGTTTAAAAATATCCCAAAAGCATATATTCTGTTATATCTCAGCCCTGTACACAGCCTGTACACATGAAAGCGAAGCAAATCAGTTCTTCCTCGCACCTAATAACTAAACAAGTCTTTCATATGTGATCAAACATGCATCTAATACCCAAAAGCACTGGCCTTGTTTGTAAAATATCACATTTTTAAAGCATTGATTATAATCTTAGAGGTCTGTAAGTTCAAGGCCAGCCTGTGGATTAGAATAACATGAATCAGAATAGTGTGTTGGGGGTTTCGAGGTGGGGCGATTTACTGTGACAGATTCACCTTGCCCATAAAGACCCTGGCAGCCTTCCAGCTGCGATCTTTAGGAACATGTCCACGTGGGGCCAATAGGACCATCACTGCTGCCATCACATTTGTTACAGCCTCTGGAGGATTGGGAAATGTCTTTAACTCTGTCAGGTTCACCTGTACAGTAAATGTGTTTATTTGTTTAAGACCACGTGTCATGCACGTTCATGGAAAAAAAAACAGCATAAAGACCACTAGGGAACATTACAGAACCATGTTAACAGTAGTAATCACCTTGTTAAGAGTATCTAATGCTGCAGTGGCAGCCTCTAAAGCTGGTTCAGCTTTAATCAGGTCTTCCTCACAGTCCCTCTGTCTCTGTGTCACTTCTGCCTTTATTGCTGCCACCTGAACAAAAACAGCCATGAATATAGTATATGTTCCAACTCTAGACAAACTGGCAACAGGATTTAGGTGCAATAAGCAAAGAGGCAGGATTACATTCTGCTCCTCTAGATCTGAATCCTTTCTCTTCTGGCTCACTCTTTCTGTCTGCTGTCCAATCTTGGTGATCAAAGCCTCAGCCGCCTGATTCTTCATATTCAGCTCCACTTCCTGAGAGTTTAGTTTAGCCATAAGCTCTCCCACCTAGGTACACATATGCATTAACTTAAAATAATCTTATCACATAAAAAGACATTTGAATCTGTGTTCACACACACACACACACACACACACACACACACACACACACACACACACACACACACACACACACACACACACACACACACACACACCTAGGGGCTATTTAGAGTTCTCAAACAACCTGTTTTTAAACAATGAGTTGAAAACTGAGTACCCAGAAGAAACCTACACATACAAAGGGTGGACATGTTAATCTCCTCACAGACAGGAAGCAGATCTCAGTATCAAATGCAGGATCCCGAAGCTGCGAGGATGTAATGTCATTCTCTGCACCACGCTGTCGCCCCACAATTGTGCCAAAACTTTTCAGAACTCCCCTTTATAACACTGTAACCCTCATCAATCTGAATAAATGTGAGCATGTCAAGACACAACACTGTAATAATGCTCTTATAATGCCTTGTAGTGTTCAATGAGGATTGCATTATTTCTAGTACCTCTCATCACAGATGGTGGCAAACATAATTATCAGTACATAATGGATTACTTATCGTCAGTCAGGACTCCTAATAGCAGGTCGAAAAAGAAAAGAAAAGTTCTGTCAAAACTATTTTGTAAAATTATACAATCTACCTGTTAAATCCACTCTTTAATATATAAACTTTTCAAAGTCATTTAAATGAGAAAAAATCTCTTTTTTCTCTCTCACAACAACAACAATAATAATAATAATAATAATAATAATAATAACAATAATAATAATAATAATAATAATAATAATAATAATAATAATATGAAATTCTAATAAATTATAAAATGTAAATATTTGATTTTTTTCCTGTTTTTACTTAAATAGCCTGAATGTAATGGAAAAAAATCCTCGATATGTCTTCAAGAACAGTTAATGCTTGTTCATATTCAAGAGTGATTAAGAGCACAGGTTTTAGTAAGGTGGGTGAATATGGAAGAAAGGGGGTGATACATTTTAAGTCAATAGTTAAAATTTCATTCTTTATTTATTTTTTCTGGCTGTTTTTTAAGATCTCCAAAAGCATGGAAACCGAAAAAGTAATTCTCCTTAGATCTTCAGAACTGCACAGCTTACCATGCCTTTGGGATTTTTCATGGAGTTTTCATGCTATACAAGGGCAAAACTATATGTACATACAAATGTAAATTATTAAATAACTATAGAATTCTAAAGACTTTAAAAAAATCATGCTAATCCACACTTCCAGCTTTGAGGGGACTCCTCATTCAGGCAAGATTACCTGTGAGGCAGTGGTCTTCAGTTTATGCAGGCCTGAGTTTAGTCTGCTAAGCCTCTGCTGCAGCTGCATGTCTCTCTTCTCCAACAGAACACCAAACAGCCTGAGCAGTTCCAGGAAGCTCTTGGGTGTGCTGTAGTTGTGCCTCCTCTCCTTCTGCCGATAGCTCTCGCTCGCCTGCTTGACACTGGCATGAGCGTGGGCCATGAAAAGACTGATGGGTTCCTGAATGGCTGGCTGTAAAGAAGGGGAGAGAGAGAGTGGCTGAGTGGGAGCTGGCTGGATTAAGCACTCTTTAACATCCTTGCCTGTGACGGGCCCTGAAATATCATCTTCATAAATCCTGAATTCATCTCCAAGTTTGCAGATACTGGACTTACTCAATTTGAAATTTAGGTGCTGCGAGTGAGAGAGAGCGATTAGGCTGGGAAAATAATGGCTTATAGCTGGTGAAACACAGCATATGGAATAAGGTGTATGTGGCTAGCACATCATGGCCTCGGACTTTCTTGAAATATCACTGCTGCTATAGCTTTTATTCAGTTCATATTTAGATGAATAATTAGAGGAAAAAACAAAGTATTATTATAATTGTTATTATACTGAAGTACATTTACCTTTAAAACTAAACTCCTCATCTAATTAATCCTGATATAAAATCAACCTTTCTGTTGATGCACTAAATATTATGTGGTTTTCTGGCACTGCATAAAATTACAGTTTTTGCACTTTTCCCAATACATTTTAATAAAATATCAGTTCATCAGTAAAAATAATCTACATGAATCCAGCAATAACTGTGGGAATTTGCATGCTAACAGCTGGTCTTGAGTCATCTGACAGACACACACATATATATACGCACAGTCTGGCAATGCCTGAAACAGCTGTGGTTCCTTAGAGGGCCAGTCTGCGTGTATTAATCATTGTTGCTTCATTAGCATAAATGATCCTGCTTAGTGATTATTCCACTGGAGCAGGGAAAACAACATTACAGACAGAGAGACTGAGAAGGAGGGAGAATGAAAGAGAAACTGTGTCTGTCATAATGCTCATGGGGCATGTGATCACCCATTTGTCTTCACTTTAGAGTGAAACTAATGATGAGGGACCTGGTACAAAGTAAACAGTGTGATGAGAGGACACTGAAGAAGCTAAAATCGAACTTTTAAACGTCAACTAGAAGTACTGAATATGACTCACTTCAATGCCACAGAGCTCCTTTATAAACCGTAGGCTGACGGATTGCAATGCCTCCTGGGGCCACTCGTGGAACCAGTCCACTGTAGTGCAGTTGAGGAGAGCTGGGAAACGACGCAAACGTACACGCAGTGTGTTACCGACGGGTGACATGCACAGCACCACCTAGACACACATGCACACACAAACCAAAAACACACATATAATCTAACACACTTCATTTTAAACTAAATAAAATCATCAGACTTATATTTACACAGCATGGACCAGTGCTCTTTAGAAAACCCAAGTTGTAAGACCTTGAGATTTTGATGCACGCGGTCTTTGAAGAACCTCCAGCAATTCTCTGTGGTGTCGAGCAAGCCAGATTCACGAACTTCCCTCTTCACTGCTTTCACTACAGCGTCCACCTCCTCGTCATTCAACAGCTCTCGGATCTCACCTGCAAGAGCACGCAGCAGAGAGAAACTAGTTTACACTTTCTACTTTACTTTATACTCAGCTTCAATCGTGGAAATACTCCATCATTTTTTCCTTAATATAATAAGTAAACAAGCAGTTGTTTAGAAATGTACAGGCTACAAATGATTTTTATATAGCTATTGAAAATGATGAGGAATTGCACTGTAGCCTTGCACAAGCATAAATCATCCTCCTTCAATTTTCTTACTCTTTTCACAGCAACTATGTTAAATCTAAATAAACATACACTTTAAATGACAGAATAGGATATTACCCACATTAACTGTCAAGATTACCCTGAATTTGCCATTTCTTATAATAATAGCCCCTAAAATATACAAAAAATGGTACTTAAAAAGGAAAACAAAGACAAAAGTTCGTTCAGATGGCAGGTTCAAGTTAACAGGAAAGCTATAGAACCTCAAATAACAACTCTTTACAACCATCAAGAGCAGAAAAGCATCTCAGAAGGCACAAAATACTGAACCTTGAGGAAGAAACTGGACAGCTGAAAATCTTGATTTAAGCTGCTACGTCATTACAAGACTGGTGGTGCTACTGTAATGGTGTGGGGAATGTATTTTTTATACCAACTGCGCACCTTAACACCACTTGCACCTCCTTTGAAATCCTTTTTGATATCTAGGTGTTGCTATTAATCATGTGCATCCCTTTATGACCACAACTTACCCCATCTTTGATTGTCTTTTTCCAGCATAAAAATGTGCCACATCACAAAGCACTAAGTCTACATACATAGTAATGACATTTGTGGCCTCACCAGCCACCAGATCTGAACCCAAAAGAACACGTTTTGTGATCTTGTAAAATGGGAGATTCACAGCATGAATAAGCACCTGACAAATCTGCAGCAATCATGTCAACAATGATCAGAAACTCAAAGGAATGACGACATCAAGAATTGAGGTTGTTTTGAGAACAGGAAGGGCCTACCTAGTATTAGTGTAGTGTTCCTAATAAAGTGGCTGATAAGTGTGGATATGAATATAATTACCTTTATTGTCATTGTCCAAGTACCACTGAATCAATGAGTGAAAATCTGTTGCATCTTTAATGTTAACTATATAAAATAGTAATTCTAAGGTATACATCAATATACAATATGACATATGCATTTAATAAAATCTTAGAACTTTCATATAAATTCATCCATTTATTACATTTTCACTAATAGATATTTTTAAAACATCATTTTAACAAACATTAGTGACTTTTCACTGTAGGTCTACAAATGCTATTAGAATTTCAAACCTTAAATAATCAGGTGCTTTATTCTAATTCACACACTGAGAGCAGGTTTTTGACCCCTGGGTCTGACATCAGTGACAGATGAGCAGCACCATCTGTGTGTTGTAGGGTTTGATCCAATGCCATAGCAGCCTGTCCCAGTCACCGTTAATCTACTTCACTTCCACCGCCACATTTACATGTGTTTCCCATTCATCAGACAAGCACACAATGAGGCCCCCTGTGGCATGAGAGTGTGTATTAGTGTGTGAGGAATGAGTGTCCCAGGAGGCATGTTTGTTTTGTGTGTGTGTGTGTGTGTGTGTGTGTGTGTGTGTGTGTGTGTGTGTGTGTGTGTGTGTGTGTGTGTGTGAGAGAGAGAGAGAAAGACAAAACAAGTCTGACCTGAGGAAAGCAGGGTGCTGATGATGATAAGGAAGCGCTCATCAGGGATTTGAGCATCTGTGAGTAGGAGCACTGTAGGAAGGTTTTTCACCCCAGTATTTACACAAAGATTTGCTAGATCCACCTGAGTGAAAACAGGAATATACAAGGTTATAGAATGAGACAAACCTGTACTAGCATGATTAAAATAAGTTTTCTAGAACAAACGAAGCTTTTTTTTTTTTTTACATGCAGTCACCTCCCTCTTTCTGTTCTCTATTGTCCTAAAGGTCAATAAAAACATCTGAAAATGCATCACAGGATAAAGGGTATTTTGGGACAATGTATAAAGGGCATTGCACATGCAGTCTCCAGAGTGTTAAGTGTGTTGATCAATGCAGCAGGCCCAAATGGCCCGAGATTCACACAACGTGATGAATTAAACGATAGCAGCAGCCTCATCAATAGGGCATTGAAATATTTTCCCAGACTCTTTAATAGTATCTGACAGTCCTTCGTTGTCGAGTACAGGCAGGGCTAAATGAGATCAATGATATGCACAGAGCAGGAGTGGATATTGATTAGGGGAAATGTTGTCTAAAAGAAAACATGATCTCTGTTAATGAATCACTGCCATTTTAAATTTATCCTCAACCTGATAGGCACTGTCATCTCTGCTAGTACAACTAGAGCGTAATATTATTGCAGCATTGATTTAATCTCTTCTGAACATTCCTGATAAACTTTTAATGTACTTCTACTTACAAGTTCAAATATTGGCTACAATAAGCTGCAACATTTTGGCCTCTTGTGGCTACCTTCAGGTCTTGGATGCTGTACCCCTTGTGTAGGATGGGTTGCAAGATGTTCATATTAGAGAAGTGTGCAGCCAGACGGGTCAGACTCTGCTTGCCACTGCCACCCACGCCTACCAGCAAAGCATGGCCACGCTGACACATCAGGATCCGGCTGATCCGGCAGCTGAATGGTTTAATCACAAAGTAAAATAATCAGCAATTGAGGACAAATGGAATATCAGAGGGGGAACAAAACAGCATGATATTATTGTAGCTGCACTTGACATACATTTCAACTGTTAAAACTGTAAAATAATAGTGTTAAAATACTCACTTTGTATTTTGTTTAAATATTTAAACATTTTAATGATACTAAAATAGACTTTACTGTATATGCAAGAGAAATAAGCCTTTTTACTTTGGTCCAGAACTAAAGGTTGTAGTTTTTCCTGAAACTGAAGACTGCACCAACTGGATATCATGATACTTTGAAGATGTTATTACGAGCAATGTTTACTGCTTGTTGGCTACTCAACCCATGTCACATGTGTGAAACTAAAAACAAAGACAAACATGGAAAAAAAATCATTTCACAAGCAGCAACTTACTATTTTGTTTCTAAGGCTTAAAAAAGATATCATTTTTCAAAAGTTTCTTTTGTTTGCCTGGTTATATGAGTATATGTCATTTTGTCATAGTTTCATCAACCATGGGCCCATTTATTTATTCATTCATTATGGTAAGCACTTTATCTTGATTAACATTGCAGCAAATTCAAAGCATATCCCTGCATTAACTAGCCACAAGGTGAGATAACTTAACCTGAATAAGTAAGTAGCACTTACTTAAGTAGCCTTTATTTGTCACATATACATTACTGCACAATGAAACTCTTTCTTCTCATATCCCGTCCTTGGATGATTGGGGTCAGAGCACAGGGTAAGCCAAGGTGCATCACCCCAGGAGCAGGGAGGCCTTGCTCAAGGGCCCAATGAGGGAAATTTGGCAGTGCTAAGGCTTGAACCGTGATCTCCTGATCAACAACCCAGAGCCTTAACCACTTGAGCTACCACCACCCAGATGGGATGCCAGTCCATCACAGGGCACACAGATTTACTCCTATGAGCAATTTAGGCTAGCCAAAACACCTACCTGCATCATTTTGGTCAGTGGGGGGATACCAGAGAACACAAAGAAAACCCACAAAAAAGGGCATGAGAAACTCCACTCAAACAATAGCCTATACTCAGGATCAAACCCAGGATGCTGGATGCAGTAACCCTACTGTGATACAGTTAACCATATTATTTACCAAATTTAAAAATGCACTGATGTGCAATTCTGACATTAATGTCATTGCAGCCAATCAGAGACAAGATGAAGACATATGAAACCCAACAATGAAATCACTTTTACTGTATCACAGTGTCTCTCTCAAGTCATCTGTCTTGTTGATAGAAAATCTAGAACAACATGTAGAATAGGTTCAGGACAGTTCATGTTTGAGTGGCAAACATGAACTGTTTGGCTATACTCTCATATAGACCAATATAAAAGCAATTAATAATATTCGTCAAAATAAATTCCGCATTAGCAATATTCACTGCAGTAGACACTAGACAATGTTGCTGCCAAAACCCTTACACATGTTGCATTGCTTCTTGGAACAACACTAGATCCATGGTTGAATGTAGCTGGTTGTAGGTGTCCAGGGAAGCTGCCAGGGTGCTCCTCAACTGCTCCCATCCTTCTACAGGACCATAACAAGGCTCCATGCCCCCTTTTCTGCTGTGTAGGTAGATCAGTGGCTCTTGCAGCGCGAGCTGCTCCTAACAACAGATTAACAAAATGGTCAAATACAGGCATTGTGGTATGTGCTCTTTTATAAAAGATTCTGTTTTAAAAAATACATATATACTGTAAGAAGTAGTGTATGTACTACATATATTAATATTACTTACTTCAAACACTTGTTGTACAACTTCTGTCTGGAGTCTGTGGAAAAGCTGCAGGTCAGCAATGTCAGCTATCCGGTCAGAATATACTCTCCTGGACTCATGCACCCACAGCTGGACCAGGTCAGAGCCATGCTTCATACACTCAGGTCTAGATAGCAATAGGCCCTGAAATCACACAAATACAAGCTAGAAGAAAAGAACCCAAGGGTTTCCAAAACCAGGCAGCCAAGTATATGCCTATGTTTTTAAGAGGCTGTGGTTTGATAGTACTTGAAGAAGTTGCTTTCGGCTGCTCCCTGTTCGGGGTCGCCACAGCGGACCAACTGGTCCGCACAACAACTTGGCAAATGTTTTACGCCGGATGCCCTTCCTGACGCAACCCTCCCATCTTTCCGGGCTTGGGACCGGCACTGCATCCAGTGGCTGGGGTTGAGGCATTGGCTGGGAATCGAACCCTTCCGCATGATAGGCGAGAAACCTACCACTGAGCCACCAATGCCCCCTGTGTGTAGTTGCAGTAAATGGTTTGATAGTACTTATACTCACTTAATACTTTATGAGGAACACTGTATTAATACTGGGTAGGGCCAGCAACAATACTCAAATAGGCTGTGCCCAAAGTGTACCAAGAGAAGTGTGCCATTCCCCACTGCATTATACCACCACCACCACTAACACACACTGTTGACACAGGTTGGTTGGGTCCATGGATTCATAGCACTTGTACCAAATTCTGATCTTTCTGATCTTGGCTGACAGAAGTAGAATTTCTGCTGTTGTAGCCCATCCACCTCTAGGTATGTGCATTCAGAGATGCTTTTCTGTTCACCACAATTGTACAGAGTGGTTATCTGAGTTACTTGTAGCCTTTCTATAAGCTTGAATCGGTCTGGCCATTCTTCTCATCAACAAGACCTTTCCATCTGCAGATGTGCTGCTGACTGGATGTTTTTTCTTTATTGCATCATTCTTAATAAACTCTAGAGACTGTGGTATGTGAAAATCTCAGGAGATCGGCTGTTATAAAAATTTGCAAACCAGCCAAAACCATACAATAGTCAAAATCACTGAGATCACAATTTCCCCTATTCTGATGGTTATTGTGAAAATAACCTGAAGCTGCATGATTTTCTGCATTGATGTGCTGCCACATGATTGGCTGAATAGATAACTGCACAAACACTAAGTTGTACAGTTGTTCCTAATAAAGCACTCTGTGAGTGTATAAACAATTGGTTTATGCATGATTCTTATCACCTGGAAGAGCTGGGAGAGGTCCCACAGGCTGAAGAGATGGTGGAACTTGTTTGCAGAGGGGAGAAAATTGTGGATCACTCTGTCATGTAGAGCAATGGCTGCTTGTACAACAGAGTGGACACTCCTGGCCACAGCCGTGTTGAATGGCAGACTTTGTATGTGCAGGCTGAGAATGGAGCTGTAGATGGAGCTCAAAGCCTCATGGGTAGGGTTGTTCACTGCTAAAACTGAGAAATGCCTCTGCAAGAGATTTAAATCAGGCAGTTTCTATCACGATGTTACACGTATGACAGATATGTTCGAAGGTTTTTGTATTGATTAATACAATTTGGCTTGTGACATTTACTTAATAATTTAAAGTCAAAACTGTGTCCTATTGTTTAAAATGATTGAAGTGTCTTTAAAACAGTTATTTAGAAAATAAAACTAACACACAAGTTCAGATACTGTACCTGCAGTCTGGGACTGATTGTGTAACGGCCTGCTTGTGGATTCAAACAGGCAATATACTGGGTATTGTGTATATCTTTCAGAGACAGCTTTTGAGTGTCATACCTAGATAAGTAACAATACAGCATGAATATTAACCTGTATTTTACATTAGTAAAAGCTATGTCATTTAAATGCAAAAAATTGTTTCCTAACCAGTGTTTATAGTCCAAATGCTGGCGTATGAGGGTGTGAGGTTGAACTGTGCCATAACTGTCTGCGGCTGTCATATTCATATCATCAACAAAGTAGATGAGTCTTTTATTGCCTGAAGGAGCATACTTCCTGCCTGCTTTCTTCTCCAATGGCTTCTCTAGCATCTCTGAAAAGGCAGGAAATAATAGAATTATTTTTCAATACATGGTATTCATTGAACTCCTAATTAGTAGATGAAGGTAATAAAATACATGCACCCTTTTGACCTACTTAGGTACATCAATTACTATAACGGTAGTTTAATACAAATAAATAACTAAATGTTCTGTGACTTTGACTTTAATCTTGATCAGAATGAAAAAAATGAATTGAACCCTGAAGACTGTATTCCAATTAAAAGACAGTATGTGTAATTCAAGACCCAATCAAAATGAAAATTGTTTTCTGCCAAACGTCTTCAGGTGCCAAATCCTGACTCAGCAGCGATGACGTCTGAGACAGTGGAGATAGATAAGCATCCCTGTCCCAATATATCAGGTATTTTCAGCTTTAAATTCTTTAAAGGAAAGAGTTTAATATTGATATACAGATTATGTGAAGCAAAATCTCATGAAAATATTGCCATTTCACAGCTCATCATTTAAGATGCGGAAATAAATAAGCAGCTAAATAGGTAAACATTAGCTTGTTAAGCAAGGTACACTAGCTTACCTGAATGTTGGAGTTCTGTGTTAAACTTAAAATGTCACAAATGTTTGCCTGTTGCGTTGAATATACAGTAGTATGTGTATAGATATACAGTATAGTAATATTCAGGACAATGTGTAAGCGACATCTTTGCTAGATAACTATTTAGCTAGAAACATGTACAACTTAACATGAGTTAGATATCTGGCTCAGGAACATAGCTTGCTACTGAAACGTCAACAGCATTTGGCTAATTTACCTAGCCAGCTAACTTACCTTATTTTTTATATATTACTGACAGTTGAGGTGGTGTTATCTTCAGCGTAGCTCATGTTCAAAGTTCAAAAATTATTTCTCAGATATAACGCATTACAAGACATTTGTAAACTAATTACTCAAGTAGTTTTACCCCAGATGACTTATTTACACTTACTTGGGTAATTTTCATGACCAAGTGAATTAATACTACAGTAGCAGTACTTTTACTCAAGTCAGTGTGCTTTAAAGCATTAACTGGATTTTAAGCATTAAGCACCATAGAAGATGCTGCTTTAAACAAACAAATAGAAATTCCTATTATGGGCCAACAGGAGGCATTGTGCTACCTCTTTAAAAGAAGGCTTAAAGTGCTCTGAAGATGAAAGACAGGACTCACTCTGCAGTGTAGCGGATGTGCTGTAGTAATGGAGAGGAACGCTGGCAGATACAAACGTTTCCGGTAGTGTGGCCAACAAGTCATTGACTATAGTTGTTTTTCCTGTGCCCACACCTCCAACCAGCATCAGAGGCTGAGCGCTTTCCAGTAACAAGTGCATGAAGTACTGCAACCGCACCGTCTCTGCTGTAGGGACCAGCACTGCCTGAACTCAATATACAAACATGATATATTAAGTCATGTATTGAATCTTGGCTAATTGTTAATAGCAGAAGACACACTGAAACATTGAATTTTGTTGTATAGGTATTACCATTTCACTTAACAGCAAACTTGGCCCTTTAAAACATGCAACTGTAGTTGGTTGCTCTAATCAATTATTCTATCATGATCAACTTAAAATAAAAAACAAATTGTATACAAGGGAGCTGGAGAAAGAAAGCGTGAGTGAAAGAGTGAAAGAGAGAATGACATGGTTTGGCAATAAGACCCAGTACTGAGTTGTATTTGACAGCAGACTAACCTCACAGCTAGGACTGCTGTTGTCTTTCACTTTGCTCACTGACCCTCTCTAATGTGCTAAATACTCTAAATTAGCCTGTTATTGTGTGAAATTAAAACTGCTTGCTGCGGGGGTGTAAATTTTCTCAGCATAGAGTCAAGCTGGTAGACAAAGAAAACTATTCAAAGCATGCTATTCAGGAATTTAAAAAAAGACTTTCTGAAAGGAAAAAAAAAACTTTTCTTGGTCTCCAAAAACTTTCTATGCCATATGATATCACGCCAATGACCTGCAAAGGTTTATCTGGTTCCATGTGGAAAGATGGTATTTTTTCAGTCCACGGTAAGAAGCGTCTGGTCAAGGGCTCTAGGTAGTAATCAAACACAGAGCCGTGTGCCGGTAACTTAATACTTCTCATCTCTTTAGCCCACCAATGACTGAACTCAGCTCTGTAATCACGCAGCTGCAAAGAAATATAATGTACATTTTTGAAAATGTGGTTTGAAACATTCTTAAACAGTTAATACACCATATGTGATAGACACAGCAATGCAAAAAACAATGAAGCCTGAAACAACACTTTATGTTCACAACACATATAGATGTTGTCATATAATTTTACAGAAACGATAACAACCATACCTGATCTTGATATGTAGCACCACCAAAAGCCCAGATGCAGGCAAACACAAAGTAAGTCTCATAAACTTCACGAGGAGAGTCCGCTGGAACGTTCTCAGAAGTGAGCAAACAATCCAGCAACATGCACAAGGTCTGAATGAAAGAATAGACAGAAAATAACAAGATATCACTTAAGTGACTGATATTAATACTGATTCCAACTTGTTGTATTGAGTATACTTTCACTAGCTGAACACCTGTACACTTGCAAATCTGACCTAGTTTCATTTCATGTTCAGGTCAAACATCAGAATAGGGGAAATGTGATCGAAGTGACTTTTAGTGAAGCTGTAGTGGTCAGATGAACATCCAG
The DNA here is from genome assembly GCA_033459395.1 of Hemibagrus guttatus. Lineage (NCBI taxonomy): Eukaryota > Metazoa > Chordata > Actinopteri > Siluriformes > Bagridae > Hemibagrus > Hemibagrus guttatus. The sequence continues at coordinate 22,630,242 of JAUCMX010000003.1, read as the reverse complement.
AAACTGCTGATCTCCTGGGATTTTCATGCACAACACATAATAATGGAAACTTCTTGTTGATAATAGAGATCAGAGGAGACCAGTTTGATCTGAAGGGAAGTCTACAATAACTCAAATAGCCACACTGTACAACCACGTTGATCAGAAAAGCATGTCAAAACTTTAGCACATCAAACCATGTGGCGATGGGCTACAACAGCAGAAGACCACATCAGCCCCACTCCTCAGTCACACTGAACAGGAATCTGAGGCTACAGTGACTATTTTCTAATCTTGAACTGTTCAGTTTCAAGAAGTCACACAGATCAAGAAGATTACCATGATGTTATGTCTTGCACAGCTGCCAAATGATCAGGTATACAGGTGTTCCTAATTAAGTGGACGGTGAGTGTAAATGGTTATGTGTTTTCTACCTGTACCATGCTGTTTTCAGGGATTGGGATGAGGGTCTTAAATGAGCTTCTCATTTGCTCTATGCAGCGGGAGACATATTTGTCGAATAGGATGGTGAGGTGGGCTTTCTCAGTCTGGTGTTTCCTTCTGTCGATCCAACTGGTTACATACCTACAAAAAGTAGAATCATGCTAGAATAATTATAAAATAGATAATTGTTTGAATAATGAAAAAAATCAAGCATCTAAATGACTCACAGGTTCCAGCTGAGATCTTGTGGGTTGACGTATAAGATGCCAGCTCGAGACACAGTGGCAGGTGTTGCATTCCTCAGGTGGCTGATCTCAAACACCAGCCTCATTGAAGAGGTCAGCGGTATCCTCTCATTACTGGCCAATGTTAGCACCTAGAATAAGGAGAAAAAATCTAAATCAAAGTCTGATAAAATCATGGTTATGCATCTGGCTAAAATAGAAATGTGTGTAATTTGACAGACCATATATTCGGCAAATCTATTAGAAAGCCATTAAACAAATAAAGGGAGACCTTATTGTCATCCATGACAGTGTTGAGAGACTCAATCCACATGGGGTCTACATCTCCATCCAGAATAATCCACTTAGGACCAGGATGAGAGTTATTGGCCTGTTCACGCATTAAGCATGACAGTAAGCCTGCCACATGAAACAGTTCACCATCAATCACAGCTTTGCTGCACAAATCCACAGCCTCTATGTCATAAAATGCAAACTGCCATATAAAGGAAATACAAACACAAATATTTTCTATGTACCATCTTTCCATTCCCGAGTTCCTGGATGAATGAAACCAAAAAGTTCATCTCTACTAATTGCCTTGGGGTTCAGATCGTTCCACACCGGTTTTTTGTTCATGTTGATGTAAGTTTTATAGAGAGTTCTTAAGATCTGTCAGAGAATAGGAATATGGATTTTTATTAAACAGCTTTAAAAAATAATCTTTAGAACAAGGGAGTTTTCCTAATCTCAGAAAAAAGTATAAGGTAAGAAAAAAAAGCTTTAATGAGCAACACACTTACCTGACTCTTTCCTGTGCCAGTATTTCCCACCACAAATATAGCGTGACGGACGCTCATAAGTTCTTGAAGCTGAACTACCTACAACGAGTATCCAGGACATTTTAATAATAGTTTGTCTATGAAGGACACATATAAATGCTCATTAAAAAGCTACAATATCTCATTGGTATCAAACTGTTCACTTCCTTATTGGACGGATTGCTATAAAACATATTTAACAAGTTTAACCTTCAGGATGAAGGGATCCTCTGGTTGAAGTTTCAGCTCCAGGGAGGTCTGGCGAACCAGCTGCTCAAAATCATGATCGGTTCTCCTCTCCACCTCAACACCAGGAAACAGGTCGCTAACTATACCCAGGAACACTGGCACATCTTCGGTGACAATCTTAGGCATGTTGAAATCACGCAGAGCACGCATTAATACCTGTTTATGTAGAGGGACAATATGTTAATGTACAAGCTTAAGAATTGCCATTAAAGTAGATTACATATAAAGTACTATGTTTTTAGAGTGGTACATTACCTCACCCTCTGGTCTGGCCTTATCCTCCCTTTTTAGAGCACCAGCAACCACCAGGACGGACTTGATGGCACGCAAGCCCCAGTCATAATGGTTCTGTGTAATTGCAGTTCTTTAGACTATTACTTACAAAGGTATTGGCATCCACTAATAAGACAATATATGTATTTTATCGTACCTGTTTGGAGAGCAGCTCCTTGCAAAGGTTGTACAGGGTGATGAACTTTCTGCCCAGGAGCCTTGCATTCAGAAAGCCCTCAGCCATCAGCATAATTTCACAGATCAGCTCCAAATCTGGCACCACCATGGCACATGGCCTGCAAACCCATTTAGCATTAACAAAAATCTGATCTCAGGAAACAAGGCATTTGTGAACAGAAATGATGATGGTGAATCCTCTGAAAAAAAAAATTCTATCTGAAATATAGTCAGAAAGCCAACTGGTAGCCAAAATGAGATATATTTACTTCTATTGTATATAAACCTATTAAATGCAAAATTGACAACAAATAATAAGGCATTAATTGTACACTGCTGGCGAAATCATTTCATCAAATCATTACATTTACTATCAGTATGCAACAAGTTTAACAAAACTGTTAACAGTAATGTTAACAAAACTCCTGTCTTAATTGTCTTGTTTTCTCTTCCTTGCAAATGTTTGACTCTGTAGTTTATATTGCATTTATCTTCACATTTATTTGCATTTATATGTGTGATTATATCTGCTTTTGTACCTGAAAAGTGCTTTGAGGTTCTCAGGTAACTCAGTTCTTCCAGCATAGTCTGGGTTCATGGTAATAAAAATCCCAACTGTGGGCTTCAAGCTCATCTCCTCGTCTAAGAAGAACAACCTTCAAAACAGTATCTATAATTTTACCACTGTATCTCGATATATGAATGACTAAAACATGGACAATTGCCTCCAGTCTCCTACCTCTGCCTCTTGTGACAAATGGCATCTTGTATAGTCTTCACTTGCACTGCCACAACTGATAGCACCTCCACAGCGATGCGGTTAAATTCATCAAAGCAGCCCCATGTGCCAGTCTGAGACAGACCTTTAAAGATATTTCCTATGGACTGAAGCATTTGTCAGATCAGTGTATCATTGGGGAAAGACAGAGACAATACCAAATAATTTTAAAAGAGCAGTTATTTGTGTCACTACTAACAGTGCCATTACCTTGTAGTCCATCTGTTCAGAGCAGTTAAATACGTACACCATTACACCGAGGGCCCTGCCCAGGTCTTTAGTGGTTTCAGTCTTGCCTGTGCCAGCAGGGCCAGCTGGAGCTCCACTCATTGTCAGGTGCAGAGACTGGGTTAAGGTCACATAGCACCTGTGTACGAACATAGCATCACCGCACAAGGCTTGTGACTAATTTGGTTCATTCACTTTAAACATTATTAGTCAGGTAACTAATGTCCAGAAGCAGCAGACCTGTCTGTGAGAGGGGTAATGACCAGGCGTGGGGTATTGCCCAGGTACTCATAGGAATATAGGAACTGAGCATCACAGATGTTGGCAAAGCAGTGCTTCTGTTCTTCATCCCAGTAGTGACGCAGCTGAGAAAGCCAGGTGAAAGAATTGGCACTGTTCACCTGGAAAAAATGGAGGACAATGTTTAAGTCACAGTCAAAATCTGCTAATACAGTTTGCAGGTTCTCCTTGTTGAGCTGCACTATATGGCCATAAAAGTTTATGGACACCTGACCATCACACTAATATCCCAGTTTGAGGAAAAACCTCATATGGATGTGATGGTCTACAAAGTTTGCTTCGGTTATAAGTGAATTTGACTGATAATTATTTATATTGATTCATATTCACTTTGTTTATTAGATCTGTTTCTATATCTTGAAATTTATGTATTATTGTAAATTTCCATTCAAAGGTTTTTTTTAAACACTGTATGTTTTATCATTTTTGTTTAAATGTCACATTTGAAATACTCCACATTTTATTTACTTAATCAGAATGTATTTTATTTACTTTATCAATCTATTTAGGCCCTTGCAGTACACCATATTTATGTTTTACATTTAATACTTGCATTGTCTATGAGCCTCCGGTTTCCCCTCAGAGTGTACATGTGTTTAATAAAGACTCATTTAGAGTCACATTAGGACTAAGATAATTAAGTTTCCCTATTTAATAGCTATTTGGTATCATTTAGTTAGGCCTGTGGCAATAATATTGAATGAAATATTCTCTTAGAATAAATTTTCCTCAGTTAAAAGTTAGAGTTCTTTCATATTTTTGGAGTGAGATTAAACTAACTAACCACAAAGCATCCCCCCCCACCACCTGGATCAAGGGAGCCAAATATTCTGGAGCAGACTCAATACCATACACCATAAACCAATACAAAACTAAATATATTACTCCTCAGATACACATTGCTTTAAACATTACTAGTGAGCCATTGTAAACAAGTTTAAACCTTTTGCGTGATGAGTTTGAATACTATGTCTCTGGCATGGACTTCAATGGTGCAGAGAGTCATGATCTTCTGTCTGTCCCCAGGACTCAGCTCTCCCAACAACATGTTTATCAGAGAGTTTAGTTGAGCAATCTGAAAAAGGGGGGCAGATATTTCAAAGATTATGAGGGCACAGTAATGGGCTATGTGAGCATACAGTGAGCTTTGTGGCCTGTGCTTACAGTAATTATATCAATTTACATGCCAGAGAAGTGGATAGTAATAACAGCAGCGACAGGCACTCAGGGTCACATACTCATCAGAGAAATCCCTCCACATTTATGGAGCAAGGTCATATATTCCACTCAGGAGGCCAAATGAGCAGGGAGCTCATTTATCAACATGGAGTTACTGTGTATATGTGTTTATGCATGTTTGTGGAGGAATTTATTTGAGTGTGTGTGGAGAGATGTTTAGACGTGTAAATGTATGGGTGTGTATGTGTGTGTTTGTGTGTGTGTGTGTGTGTGTGTGTGTGTGTGTGTGTGTGTGGTTATGGGGCTACACTGTGGATCTGTGTTACAGGCAAATGAGATGTAATCTCTAACCCCCAGCCCCTGTATATTAGATGTAAAAGCATTTCAGCTTGGGCTGCATTTATCACTGTGATGTCTGACAGTGACTCCAATCAAGGACCCGAAGGAAAATAGATTTAGATTATGCAAGCTGTGCTGTGCAAGGACATGCTAACCTTACATACTGCTAGAGACAGACAGCTCGTGTCAGTGAAGGCAGTGTGGACAGCTTTGCCTCACTGCTTTACTACAGCCTACATGGCTCAGCATTACACACTTCATCACAGACAGGATGAGATAGCATTTTGTAGCTTGCAGAATCTCCATCAACTCCCCCTCCTTGCAACCAATCAATTTCTAACTTAGAAGTGGCACTGTTTCATATATGTGAGACAGGGGGAAATAAAGCAGGCAGATAAGATTATGACTTTGTAACAGTACCATCTAGAAGAACTGTAGTTGGGCCACTTGTTTTGGATGATTGTCTTCCAAATGGAAAGGAAGGATACTCTAGGGGACTAGCCTTTAGCTACTGTGGATGGTCCAACATAGATATCTTAGACAGTTGCACTTCCCAAAAACTGCTTTCGGCCAAGATTCAGTGAATTCGGTAGATAATCTACCTAAGAACTGTTGCTGTAATCATAAAGACTATCCTGTGCTTATCTCAGGACTCTTATTTACAATATAAATATACTGAACATCCTCTCAACATTGTTTAACTTACTTGCACTACTGTATACTCTAATGTAGGTAACAGTATGTAATGGACATCTACATGTAAATCTATATCTCTGCTTCATTGTGACACTGTCTATAATAAAAGGTGCTACACAAATAAAATTGAATATTACATTGATACTGAAGATATCAGCTAATATTTTGCTCAAGGCACATGCAATTTATACCTTTAATTAAGAAACCTAAACCAGATCAGATCACCTGTTTCTTGCTGTAATCTCGCAGCGCTGTGTCAAAGCCTTCCACTAGGCGTTGGAAAGCGAGGCCTACATCAGTAGACCACCAGATCTGAGAGGCAGTGAGAGCGACCTGAGCTGGGTGCTCCAGAACCCACTGCTCCCACTGGCGCTCTTCATACTGAACTACGGCCTCAGCTATGTGTCTCCTCACTGCTTCTCTCATTGCCTCTTCAAGGTTAGTCAGCCACAGCTCCACCTGCCAAAGTGCATTACAGTACTTACTGAAATCACCTTAGAGTTCTGATTCTAACAATACTATTGATAGAAAAAGATAAAACATCTGGAATCTTAGGAGATAAAAACTATTCCAGCAAAAATAAACCCAGCACAATTAACCCTTTTCTCTCTACAAAGAGTAAAAACCACTTTAATTCACACTTGGAAACATGACCACTTCACATTTCCATGGTGATACAGAACTTACCCGCCCCACACAGTCACACTGCGAATGAAAAGGCACATATTCTTTCTCTCTGCTGAACATCCCTACAGCCACCATGTCCTTCATCGTGTGCTCGTCCTGACAGAACTGCAGGTCAGCAATACTGTCAAACAGCTTAGCCAGATGATGGGTGACCTGAGCAAAATAATATAGTGCAGTGACTCATTTTTAACAGATAAAGAGAAACTGCTTACAGTAATACACGTAGTGCAAGAGCGAAACAAAGAAAGGATATAATAATGCATGCATAATGATGGAATTACAGATGTACTGGTACTTCTAATTATAATCAATGCACAATGAGAGCAAGACAAGGCACTCTGACCCTGGTATGGTTGAATACCTGGAACTAAACTAGCAGGTATGTGGGAGGATCTGCTCTGAGTGTTGACCAGGGTCAGAGTCAAACCAAGTATAAAAATGTCTTTCTTTGATCATAATAATATTCTGGTGAGAAATTATGCCTTTCTAATTATTAATGTTTTGAGCAAAGAAGTTAAATCCAAACAGATAAAGGTCACATGAAGAAAGGGAGAACTTATTATACTGTTTTTTTTGTATTGAATCATAATCAACGCAATTAAATCAAAGCTACAGACAGACACTGACAAAATGTAAGACAGGATCATTCTACTCAATGTTAATGCTGTCATATGTAAAATCTCCATAACATGTATCCAAAAAAACCCATATTTCAATAACAGAGTTAAGATTTGGAATGATGCCCTAGATACATTATTTATAATATCTGTGTGCTACGTTTGCTCCACTACAGGAACTGTACCTCTTTGGGCTGGTTGCCTTTGGAGAGAATATCCAGTAAGTCAGCAGAAGAGATGAAGTAGAAGCGTGGGAATGCTATTCTCTTTTTTTCAAGGTATTTGGCTAGTGCTTTCTCACACACAGCAAGTCTGGGGAAAAAAGTCACTCATCATCTGATGTCTTCTCACCATACTGTGTTTAGAAATTTTGAAAGACATCTATACAATTTACATTTGAAAGGCAAACCTTATTTGCAAATCCTCAAGCATCTCTAAAAGATGGGGCTTGTTGGTGGCAGCAATGACATTCTTTGTTTCAGCACTTTTAAACATTAGGTCCTGAGCACACATTAAATGGTGGTAAATAAACACAAATTGCAATCACTTGCTAAAGACTAGCTATTTCATTACGCACACATTTTAAAAGACAAATTATAAAGAACATGTTTTAGATCCTTACATGCAGCAGTGGAAATTACATGAGTAACTTTACTTTGTTATTGAAATTGAATACTTAATACATAAAAACATTTTTAAGAAGAAAAAAACTTTGCATTCCTTACATTATTATTTAAGCATTCAAAGGACTCCTTACAATTCTCAAAGGTCTCTTCTGCTTTTATCCGGCCATTTCAGTTTAAACTAGCTAAATTGTGCCATTTCATCCTCTGTAGTAACCTACTGATGCTACATACTGTACACATCAGTGTGTGTTTGAAGATGTATAAGTAAAACGTTTCAATATGATGACGTAAACAAAAACTTAAAAAACCTAAAAAATAGTGTGTCCTTTGTCTCCCTAGTAGACATGAATTGAACTAATTTGAAAAAAAAAAGTTATGTGGCAATATTTAACAACCTTAGCATGTTTTATATTTGCTAATGCCAGGCTATACTAGCATGGAATACAGTAATTTCTGCTAATTTAGGCTAGGAAACAAGTTTAATTTATTATCAAACTATGTAATATTAGTCATGCATATGACCTGCTTTTAGACTGGATGTTTTCTGGCAACACTGCTTCTGGCAGCTTTAGATTATAGTGCTAGCTCAAGTGGTTTATGCTCTGGGTTGTTGATTGGTGTTCAAGCCCCAGCACTGCCATGCTGCTAGGGTTGGGCCCTTGAGCAAGGCCCCCAATCCCCCCTGCTGCAGGGATTCTGCATCATGGCTGACCCTGTGCTCCGACCCCAACCCTCCAACGGATGGGATATGCAAATAAAGAATTTCACTGTGCAGTAATGTAAATGGCTACTTATCTTAACAAATAAAAGTTTGAAATAAAACATGACATTACTTAATGCCATCATTTAAAATATTTCTGTCATACGTCTTAATAATCAAATACATCCAAAAGTAACAACTTTTTTTTACTTCCACTTGAGTACACTTTTGGCTGGACCACGTTAAACTGACACATTTTTGACATGTCAATTTTGACACGTTATATACTTGCTATGTTATCTATTAAGCATCATTTCTCTGTACTGTTCCACCCCTGCTTACATGACATCTCAGTACACACTCTGGAAAGTTAGAATTGCTTTCTGCATCTGCAACTCATTCATCATTAGGATGCATCTGTGCAAAATGCAGAAGCCATGAATTCACCTTAAAGTCAGTGTCAATGGTGTGGAATCGCTGTGTCTCCTCTGGCAGCTGGTGACGAATGTCATCTGAGCCCATAAAGATGCTCTCCAGGTAAGCCCATGTCCTCTGCACCTCTAACCAGACAAGCAAGACTGTATCAGCCTGTGTTAGCTGGCCCTGCAAAACCAGCACCTCCTTTTGGAAAAACTCCACTTGCTTAGTCTGCAGCATGGTCAGCAACTGTACCTGAGAGTGAACAAGATTAGAAAAAACACTAAGCAGTGTTGTACAGACATACCTGAGACTGAATAATATACAGTTTCCCAGGATCATCAGTACAGTTCCTTTAATATTTGAATATCCTGATTAAAAATAATAAATCTGACATTTATTCCACAGATCCACAACCAGATGAATGCTTGCTACGTCAAATGGTACTAATACATGATGCTTTTTTGGGGGGGGGGTTTAAACATTTTCTTACAACCTGGAGCTGAGTGCTAATTTTGGTCATGTTGTATTTTTAGTCAGTGTGGGAGTAAGGAGCCGTGAGATATGGCTGACTCATAGTGAACAGAATTGTTCTGGGCTGAATCTGGCCCCTACGCAAGCAGCTTGTGAATAAGGACACTAATGCATGGTCTGTACACCATAAATCAGACGTTTGAATGAAGGCGGCTGACAATAGGAGATCTGTCCACCCTCGGCTCAGTGCAGCAGAGACAGCACATAAGCCCTAAACACAATATTCATTTCCCAGCAACCGCTTGAGAGTGCTTCTGATAAGCTAGTTAAATATGTCAAGCCATAATGTAAATTATCTCTCATTTAATTTCAGCTTAACATCTGAACACAGAGCTGCATCCCGATGAATATATGACATTCAAGATATTCCAGCAGTAAAACTATAGTTACTTTGGTAGTGCCTGTAAATTATTTATGCTTTGTAGACTTTTATACCTGATGATCTTCCAGCCTCTCAATGAGTTCATCATCGCACTTCAGCACAGGTGTCGAGGTACGGAAGTGCTCTTCATAAGTAAACTCCATCAGGGACCATGTCTGACTGATCTCGCTTAACACCTGATGGTGAAGAAAGAGTGCAACTCTTTACTGAAGCAGACATGTAGTGAAGATATTGTTAGCATGCATGAACCAAAGAACTGAAACCTTTTCAATGGCCAACTCTTTCACTGCTTTAGCTACTGTATTGTGAACCTCATCTTCATACATGTTTAGCTGCAGAGTCAGTAAGTCTGCAAGGGTTGTTTTCTCCGTCACAGTAAACCCAACCTGAGAAAACACTTTTAACTGATGTAATCACGATTTTAGACAAGATTTTACTTGTAGTCAGTGCAAATTTGGTTTATAGTGACTTTTTTAGGTAAAATGACAAAAGTTTTCTAAACTATGTGCAGTAAATATTACACTAATATTACAGTAAATAAATATTACACTACTATTATAATCTTTAGTACCCCCACTTCTACAATTCACTCACCTTCATGGCCATAGCCAGCTGTGCCCAGTGCCGCACTCTCATAGCGGGGTTCTGTAGCTGAGTCACAGCCCGTAGTGCAGTCAACAAATCTTTTAGTGCATGGTCCAGTCCAACATAGACATCCCAACCTCGGGCATCTTTATCAAGACTCTGCATTTCCTGGAGAATAAAAGTGCATTGGTTAACAAATTCATAAATTCTTCCAAAAAGTATTTCCCTAATCACAATATACTTGCTGTTTTGCATAGGTTAGTCTTTTACCACCTTACATACTACATCAAATTAAAGATTTCCTGCTGACCTTTAAAGCTGAGTTTGCAGAGCTGGTCTCCAGAACCAAGATTTAAGACATTGTCTAAACAAAATCCATCTGAATTTAACATTTCCAGAAAAAATTATAGATAAACATGGGTGACAAATTAAAGGGAAAAACATGGAACATCCAGGGTTTTAGTCAGGTATTGGGCCACCACAAGCCACCAGAACTGTATTAATAAGACTTGACATGAACATCATTCTTTTAAAAGGTATTCCCTCAGTTGATGGTTTGATAATGATGGTAGAGAATGATGTCTAAAGTAAGTCAAAAATCTCCCACAGGCATTCATTAGGGATGCAACCTGGTGACCATGAAGACTAAAGCATAACATTGTCTACCGCTTATCCAATCTATTCTCGGGTCACGGGGAGCCTGTGCCTATCTCAGGCATTGGGCATCAAGACAGGATACATCCTGGATGGAGTGCCAACCCATAACAGGGCACACACTCACACAATTTAGAGATGCCAATCAACCGACAATGCATGTCTTTGGACCGGGGGAGGAAACCAGAGTACCTGGAGAGAAACCCCGAGGCACAGGGAGAACATGCAAACTCCACACACACATGGTGGAGGCAGGAATCAAACCCCCAACCCTGGAGGTGTGAGGCAAACATGCTAACCACCAAGCCACCGTGCCCCTGTATCATTTTCATATTCATCAAAACGTTTACTTTTATGCCATGTGGATGGAGACATACTGGAGGCAATCATTCCATCACAAGAGCACTGTTTCATCATAGATTATAGTCAGTTGGTCTGTAGTTTTGAACCTTAGCTGTCTTTAATTTCTAATTACCAACAGCTCTCAGTTATTTTTCAATTAGTTCTGTTTATTTCATGTTTTGTTTTATCTTTTTACTGTTTAACTATACTGCAAACTGCACCACACACACTGCTATGATAGAACTGAATTTCCCATTGGAGATCAATAAAATGTATTTTATCATATTTTTCTGCAAGGCCAGCTGCATAGTCTCTCTAACAAAATACACATTATTGATGATTATGAATGCAAATGGAAAAAGCAGAATCTCTCACTTTTGCAAACCTCTTCAGTTCTGCATCCATCTGATCCACATTAATTTCTCTCCAGTGTGTCTCCTTCCAGACTTCTATTACACTCTGTAGAGAAAGATAATAGTGAGAGCATTCTCAGTGTAGACATATTACACCATAGGATACAAGTACAAGAAGCACAACATATTTACAGAAATTATAGGCAATTTTGTCACAGACAAAGCTATGAAATATTATTAGTAACATAGCTTCAATGAATGTGATTGAATAACCTGAGCACACAGCAGCAGGTCCCAGAGCTGCTTTAAAACAAAGATCTGTCTCTGACAGAGCCTGAGCTGCCTGAAATCTGGGCTGCTCACTTCAAACAGCTTACAGGATTCCTGCAACATCGCCGCCTCCTGCACTAGTCTTATCACCTCGCTGTGCCACTAAGGAGCCGTGAGACAAAGGCAGGCCAAAGTCAATGTGCAAAGGAATATTCAGAAGCATTGGTGGAATATAGATGATAAAAAATATAGATTTTTCTCAAAGTAAATGAAAAACAGGGAATGTAGTACATTATCTAGCTGAGTGTATGGGCTTTCTGTGTTGGCATGAAGAGGAGCTTCCTTTCTAAACTTCTCTTCAAACTGATGCAGCTTTATCTGCAGAGTGATATAGTGATATAAATCAGCAAGAAGAAAGAGAATTAAAACGATTATTATTCATTAACATGTGCACAGATTATTTAAAAAAAAAAAGAGAATATGCTTTTTTAATTTCATTTATTAATTAATTTCACTCTAATCATACTTAATATACAAAACCCAGCATTACATACCTCAAAGGCTGCATACTTCTTACGTATGACTGCCACCTCTGCATTCTGCAGAGGAGCAACCTCGTGTTTGACCGACCAGGCCAGCTTCTTAATGCTATTCCATCTCTCAGGTAACTCCTTAACAAAGAAAAATCAATCCATGACAAATATTTCAAGATCTGCTAAATAAATCTGATCATTTCAATGTGCAGTGTAAACCACTGCACTCATATTTGTTCACAATTCAATCCAGTAAAGTGATCTAATCTGGTTCTGGTACTAATCTCATTCTAATATTATGTTAGGAATCGCATAGCCATGTAAAGAGAGTCACCTCTAGCTGTGTGTAAATATGTTCAGGGAGTGTTTCTCCATATTGCTGAAGCAGGTTGACCACAGCTGAGAGTGGATCAAACATCTGGTCTGTACTGGGCTGTCTGGATCTGACAGCCAACAGGCAGCCCATCACCTGAACCAGTCCTTGGTAGTCTCCACTCTTTACTGGCTCTCTTAGCCCTGAGTCAACCCCGACGATAAACTCCTCAAGGTCTGTAATACTGGAAAGAAAATACCAACCAGCACATAAAGACAAGCATGTCAGATTAATATCACTCAGAAAAGTACAAATGTACACCGATCAGCCATAACATTATGAGCAGTGAGAGGTGAAGTGAATAACACTGATTATGTCCTCATCATGGCACCTGTTAGTGGGTGATATATTAGGCAGCAAGTGAACAGTTTGTCCTCAAAGTTGATGTGTTAGAAACAGGGAAAATGGACAAGAGTAAGGATTTGAGCGAGTTTGACAAGGGCCAAATTGTGATGGCTAGACGACTGGATCAGAGCATCTCCAAAACTATAGCTCTTGTGGGGTGTTCCCGGTCTGCAGTGGTCATTAACTATCAAAAGTTGTCCAACAGTGGTGAACCAGCGACAGGTTCATGGGTGGCCAAGGCTCAATGATGCACGTGGGGAGTGAAGGCTGGCCCGTGTGTTCCAATCCAACAGACGAGCTACTGTTGCTCAGATTGCTACAGAAGTTAATGCTGGTTCTGATTGTAAGGTGTCAGAATACACAGTGCATGACGGGTCAGGGCTGTTTTGGCAGCAAAAGGGGGAACAACGCAATATTAGGCAGGTGGTCATAATGTTACGCCTAGTTGGTGTAGATGGGTTCTTCTCTCGGTGGAGACAATTAGAATTTCTACGTGTAGAATGTTACACAGACATCATGACTGGGTATAATTTTAGAAAGAAAAAATTACAATAAATTAATTTGGGCAAGTGAGACAAGAAAGTAAAACATTTAAGGGTCTAAAAGTCAGCATATACTGCGTAGCCTATTTTTTTTCTGATGCACCTCTCTTGAGCAAAGAACCCGTCTCAGTGTATGGTGAAGATACTTCAGAAGACAGGCTTGAACTACATTTATTAAATTTGCATCTATTGCATTGTATAATGCAACTGCTTTCAATGGAAACAAGTTAGTTTTATTCTCACTTTTCTGTCACATATGATATGAGGTGCTCCTTGAACATCCAGCTCCATTTTTTAATGGTGTTCAAAAGACTCGTCTTAAACGAGCGAATATCCACCCTTAACCAGCCGTCAAACACCCGCCAGTCCTCAAGCTTGCTCACTTGTGCATACAGTTCTTCATAATGGTCAATCTGTTTAGAAAAATTATATATACATAAAATTAGATAATATAAGTCCTAACATTTTAATTTGTCCCAAAAAGCTAAATAAATAAAAAATAAAAATAAAAAAAATAAATATATATATATTTATATATATATATACGTTTATAAAATATATATATGTTTAGCTATGTTAATGAGTTTTACCTGCTCTCTGAACTTGTCAGTTGTGGGTGGATTCACAGGTAAATCTATAGCCTCCCCATATGCTTCCATATATTCAGTGGTCAGAGCCTGACCATACAGGAGAAACTGCTTGAGAAACTCACTCTGATCATCTAGCCACAGGTGTGTGTAGATTTCAAATGAGCTCTGATACTGGGAGACTCTCGTGATTACATCTTTCACTCGCTCCATCACTTCCTGTCGCAGGTCTGAGATGTCCAGCATGTCATCCATATCACCCTACCAACAAATATTAGACATCTGCTCATTTAAGGATTCGTGTTACTATGACATTAAATCACAGGTCTATCATGTATGAGCTTGAACAACCAAAACATGTTTTTGCGAGAATAAATAAATAAATTCACCCAATAGTCTTTCATATCCAGATGAGGTGCCACCCTCTTGATTTGAGTGGACATTTGTAACACATCCTGCAACAATCCCTTGACTAACTCATAAAGACTATCTCCTGCGCTGATGTCCAGAGAGGGTTTGAAAACTATCTCAGACATGCTAAGCACCATCTGAGCCTCTAACAGAGGAGCCTGTTTCACTGATCCTTCCATGTTGTTCACAAAGAACTCTAAAGAGTAAGTGATGGCATTGAGAAATCCTTCTACAACCATTTCATCCACATTTTCCACATACTCCTTCCATGCTTCGGAATCATCGTCTGCTGTATAGAGGTTTTTGTTCTCCTGTAGGAAATAAAATGGCAAGGTATAGGAAACATGAGTATATTTTAAGAGACAGGAACAATGTAGCATAAACTATAAAGTTGTCATACCTGTAACAGACTGTGTATGGTCTCTCCATCTTTTCTTATGCTACTGTATTTCTTTTCCACTCTTGCTGCTCTGTCCTCCAGCATCAGCAGTGTATCTTTCTTACAGTCCTTCCTGCAGAAGATTGGCTGCTTGCTCCATCCCTTCATCAGCTCCTTAATCATCTCTACATTGTCTCTAGTTTTTTGAAGCTTCCGCTCCATTTTATACACCATATCTTTCACCTGGCAGATATAGCTGAAGCAGCCTTGGTCTTGCCATGTCAGATCAGTCTCAGCCCGATACAGCTGCTTGTCTATGGCCTCTACTTCGGCTTTCATAAGGGAAACCTCTGCATCCACAGCCATGTGCCGTACCTTGTTGTACAGCTGGACTAGTAACTGCAAACTACTCACACACTATAGAGGAAATGAAATGAAAAGAATTAAGTCACTGAGTACTAACTGGTTACAGCATCCTAGAAATATCCCATATACTGTAAGACATAGCAAAGACAGTATCTACGATTAACCAGTATGAATCATAGAAATCATCACAAACCGTAAGAAATGTGTCTCTCTTCTCATACACATCCAGGGCAGCACATGGGATACTGGTCTGGTCCAACATCCGAAGATGTCTCACATCCCTCAGGACAGCTATCAGCTTAGGTTACAAGATAAGATCTATTCATTTATTTATTTAAATGATCAAACTAAAGTAACCATACCTCATAACTAAGTTAAAACATGTTAGTACTTTGATGCACTATAATAATGGACTGTACCTCTTGATTGAAGTTCACAGATAGGAAACAAGAAATTAAATCTCTCTTGATTAGGGGTTGGTCAAGGTTCAGCTGGCAGACCTGTTCCACCTTACTGCACCAATCTGAGTACACCTCATTTTCATACTCATCCAGAAGTGAGGACATCTCCATGTATTTATGATATAATGTCTTCATGTCTGGTTCTTCAAAAGTCCTAGAAGGCATGTGACCCAGCATTCCTTTATTAGTTATCATTTACATTTATACAGTAAATTAAAACAACAAGTAAATGCAGCAATTTGTATTCTATTAATTATTGTGAAGGCCGTTTAGGACTTGGGTGTTTAGAAACACGTACATGTTGCACACCAGTCGGAAATTCTCCCACAGAACCTGGATTCTGTTTCTCAGCATTTTGCCCCATTTCAAAGCACCAGACATGACAGGCATGTTCTTACTCACTATGGCTTTACAATTCTTCCTCTAGAGACAAACATCAAACAGTAATAGCACTTATAATGTCTAAAATATAGCACTAATGTTAGTATGTACACTATATGACTTATTGCGCTAATGAATAAGAGTAATACCTGCTCCCGCTGAGAGTCTAGTAGGTTTTTACATGTTTCCAGCTCAACACCAAAAAGGTGCATAAGTTTGGTAAAATTGGGGGTGAATATTTCCTTAATGATCCCTCTGTCCATGAAAGGTTGAAACACTGCTAGTAGCTATGGACAAAACAAAAGTGTCAGTGTTTCCACGTTATTTTTTGTTTTTTTGTTAATGACCAGCAATAGAAACTTACTTTGAAAGCAGATTCCAATCCTGAACAGTCTTTATAAGCCAGACAAAGGATGTTGCCAAGCCTTCTATCATAGTCTGCAACCTTTTCTTTAAAATGTGCATAATCCTCATCAAAATCCTTTACATGAAAATAAACAGAAAATGCTATTAAATTCTGTTTGGCTTAATATAATAAACATTACTTATTTACCAATTGTCTTGGAATTATATGCAGGGCCAGTTCTGATACAAGATTAATCAATAGTGATCTTCTAAAACAACATAAAAAGATTCAAGAATAATATTAAAGAAAGATATTCATTAAGGCATCTCTAAGGATTAGCATATCTTATCCCCCGACAGGACTCTTCCAATAACTGTCATCACTGTGTTACTACCATAATAAACCAGCATATCACCGTAGAACAGATGGTCACATGTTGCAAACTCTGCAGCATATCTTATCAAATGATGATGTATTATCTCCCTCTTCCTAAATGACCTCATCCAACACTTAACACTAACATGAAATCACTACATTTTATGACACGTTTAACAAACTGTTCACTGGTTGTAAAAGCATACCTTGGATGTCAAATCTAAAGGATCATATTCACTGTCCATGATTCCTTTGCAGAGCTGCTGAAACTCAGAGAGCAGCAGAAAAACCTGCTCAGTGTACATTCGTCCTTTGATTCCACCAAAAATAACCTTCTCCAATTTTTGTAACTTGACCATGGTGAAGAAAAGATTCTGCAACACACACATTTCATTTAGTGTGATTACTTTAGAAATGGACTTTAAAACCAATCTAAGATTAACCCATAACCAAAACCAGAAATGGTTTTATCCCACCTCTAACTGAAGCACTCGAGCTGTGAAACAGTCAAAGCGACTAAAGACCAAAGCAGAAGGAAAGTCCCAGCACTTGCGTATGCCTCTGGAACTGGCCCAGGAGGCCACCTTCTCTCTGTAGGTGTTGAACGTCTCTTTAAAACATTGAATTAGCTTCATAACAACCTGAAGCTTCTCCAGAGTTTCCTCTGTCTCTCCTCGTAGCAGCTCCCCTCCACAAAGGTATAAGTTAGCCTGGTTGAAGGAAAGGAGAGTATGGAGTTTTTTTCTTTATTTGAGCTGTGTATGTAGTGCCATTAATGCTGAACAAAACCTAATTGAGATGTTAGATGCTCTGTTGTAAATCATCACTATGCTTCTTCTCAGATCATTTAGGTAAATTTAATGATAAGGTCCTATCCTTTTCAAATCTTATTATTACCTGCTGAATGAGGAGGTTGCACAGCTCCTGCAACAGCACTACAATGCGAGCAGGTTGCCGGTAAAATGAGCAGTGAGTCCAAACCAGAAAGATAACATGAAAAAGTGGTGCTATGAATGGTTGGATGGATGAGAATTCCCCCTTTTCAAAATAAGATAAGACTGGCCAAAGCTGCTGCAGGTAAAGATCCACATCTCTTGCTTCCTGTAATGCTTCAAATTAAAAAAAAAACAAAGATCACATTTACCCAGTCAAGTGTAAAATACGCATTTATTATTCAATATTCGTTCTTCATTTTCAGTAAAGATCTTTATCCTGTTCAGGGATCTCTAGAGGGAACACTTGGGCTGAAGGGGAATACAACCTTCATGGAATGGCAATCCATGCTATAGTTTACCATGCACACACACACACACACACACACACACACACACACACACACACACACACACACCACACACACACACACACACACACACACACACACATTCACATCTAGGCAGACAGTAACCCAGGATCAAGAGCTGGAGCTGTAAAGTGGCAACTGTGTCACCTAGCAAAAATATATACATTCTAGATTACTGGTTATCTTAAGTTAAGTTGCCTTTATTTGTCACATATACATCACTGCACAGTGAAATACTTTTCTTCACATATCCTATCCTTGGGGGTTGGGGTCAGAGCACAGGGTCAGCCATAATACAGCGCCCCTGGAGCAGGTTGGGTTGGGGGCCTTGCTCAAGGGCCCAACAGTGGGAGCTTGGCTGTGCTGGGGCTTGAACCCCTGGTCAACAACCCAGAGCCTTAACCACGTGAGCTACCACCACCCTACTTGCTACTCTACCTTCACAGGCTTGTTGTAACAGACCATCATACAGTGACAAAAAGATCAAGTAAGATTAAACTTAATTACCATCATACACCTCCTCTGTAAGAGCTCTAAAAGATGGGTAATAGCTGCTGTCTGCCACTTCTAGGATTCTCACCATCTTCTGAATAGCTGGACTCTGAAGCTGAGAATAAGACACTTATAGCCACATAAATCAATCATATCATTAGTAGTAAATTACACAAGTAAAATGTGTAGAAATGCTCATGGATACACCAACCTGTTCATGGATATTTTCTATGTTGTTTTTTCTGGACCTCCAGAAGTCCAGTTCAGTGCTTGGTCCTGGGTTCAGCCCTTTTAAGATGAGTTCAGCAGAATCTTCTTTCAAGACCTTTTGTATCAGATGGGCCCAGTTAATGACCATGGACTCAACTGCATGCATCACCACCCTTCTGTCATGACAGCACTGGCTGAAATTGTGAAATTAAAGGAGTATTCAATGGTTAACTGGGAAAAAAATGTTTAAAGTGTGTATGTGTAATGTCACATACATCAGTCCTTTCAGTATTTCAAACAGTTTTTTTTTGTGATTGTTGCAGCCAAAAAAAATTCTGGATGGAGTATTTTCTGCTTTGTTTCACAGAAAACTACCTGAAGTGGTGAAGTTGCCAACAAATTTTTCTTTAAGACTACTACCAGTGTAGACACAGGATATTACTTCTATGATATCTGTATTTATATTCAATGGACATGAAATGATGAGGGCTTTGGCTGAATGTGCTTTATGATGACATCACATGACAAGTCTTGGCCCAAATCCCAAAGTTCCTCCAAATATCGCAGAGTTTACTTGAGTTTACTTTAATTTCTGTGTTTGCAAAATTGGAAAATCCTGGAAGGAGTGATACACAAACATGCATAAAGTATTCAAACATAAAACTCCATCTTACAGACTGATGGATGCTTCTGGACAGTCTTCTATTTTCTCTGTCACAGCCGGCACAGGAAGTACAGTTTTGCCATAGACTTGTCCTTTAACCACGGAGACCTTGCTTGATAAATTCTCTATGTGTCGAGTTATATCCTGGGATATCACATTTGGCCACAGCTGATGATTCTCCTTGTTTGACAAAAGTGGCAGGCAGACCTTGACATAAAACATGGATATATTATGCATGGAAAGAGCTGTCTGATACTGAGCGGTGACTCTTACAGACATTTATTTACATGCTAGCCTGCTGCATGATTTCAAACCTAAAAATTCACCCAAAGATCCTTGGAAATGTTGATCAGTGCTGATAGCTTGTGAAATCTTTAGATTTTATTTAATTTATTTCATTCCTTGTCAGGGTCATTGTAATCCATGGTGGGACACCAGCCAAGAGGCGGAATACACCCTGGATGTATTCCCACACAGGGCAATTTATCTTAGCTAATCCACTTACTGGCATGTTTTTGAAAGGTGGAAGGAATCTGGAAAATCCACACCAACACAAGGAGGACATCTAGACAAATTGAGCTCAGGATCGACCCTGGGACCCTGGATCATTGAGACGCTACCTGCTACCTGCATTTGCCTTTAGCAGGATTACCTTGTCCACACTGGTTGACAGCTGAAGAAGCAGAGATGGTGACAGAACGCCAAACAGCAGAATGTTCCTGCAGTTTTCAGAAAGGATGGGGACATTTTCCTTTTTCAGAACATATAACCTCTTGCAGTCAGAGCGAGAAGAAACCTGGTGTACATACAGCATATATGAAAAACCGCATATTAGGTAGCAATAAGAGTTAAAAGTATAAATACACTGTAAATAAATTGCTGCAATTTCGCAGCAATTTACAGGAGAAAGGGTTGGCCACAGCAGTACCATGCATATAATTATACAGATACAGGTCGTGAAGTCAGAATGAAGGAAATGTGTGATCCCTGTGACTGTGGTCATGGCATGATTGTTGTTCCTAAATGGATTGGTTTGAGTATTTCAGAAACTGATGATCTGGGATTTTCAAACACAACAGTCTTTACAGTTGACAAAGAATGGTGCGAACACACTACCAAAAAATAACAGAAGATCACATCAGCTTCAGTCAGACACAGGCACAGAGTCACCTAAACAGATGAAGTACAGGAAAAACATCACCGGCTTTTAATTTTTCAGTCTATCCAGTTTGGATGAGTCTGTGCCCATGATAGAACTGAATACTTATTTGATGTGGTGTGCAAGGGGCATGGTGGCTTAGTGGTTAGCATGTTTGCCTCACACCTCCAGGGTTGGGGGTTCGATTCCCACCTCCGCCGTGTGTGTGTGGGGTTTGCATGTTCTCCCCGTGCCTCGGGGGTTTCCTCCGGGTACTCCGGTTTCCTCCCCCAGTCCAAAGACATGTGTTGTAGGTTGATTGGCCTCTCTAAATTATCTGTAGTGCGTGAGTGAATGAGAGTGTGTGTGCCCTGCGATGGGTTGGCACTCTGTCCAGGGTGTATCCTGCCTTGATGCCCAAAGACGCCTGAGATAGGCACAGGCTCCCTGTGACCTGAGAGCGGTAAGACAATGAATGAATGTGGTGTGCAATCTGAGACGCTTTAATGCTTCACCAAGTTTGTAGTAAAGAGTGACTTACTATAGACTTCCTGTCAACTCAGACCAGTCTAGTAATTCTCCTCTAATCTTTTCAGCAACAAGATGCTTCAGCCTGCACACCTGTCACGCACAGGGTGTTTTCTGTTTTTTGCACCATTCTGTGTAAACTCTAAACACTGTTTTGTGTGAAATTTCCAGAAGACCAGTAGTTTCTGAAATTCTCAGCCCATCTGTTACCAAAAACTACTCTGATGTTTGATGAAGCTCGTGTCCTGCATCTGCATGATTGTTCCACATGCTTGGCTGATCACATAACTGCATGAATGTGCAATTGTATGGATGTTCCTAATAAACTGGGTGGTCAGTGTATGTTGTATAGCTGTTTACTGTAAGTAAATTACTGTAAAATCCACAGTATTTTTTTTTTTTACATGGGCGTCAACTGGTTACATGCTTTCTCATAATAAACACTCACTTTAGCAGCACAGGCCACACTCACCTCAGAGGAAGCAGTGAGGACAGCGGACGCGGCTGAAGTGAAAAACAAAAACTTAACTCGTCCCTCAAAGTAGTCAGTGAGAAGAATTTGGTTTTCCTCCATGATGATGAACTTGTTCCAGGACTCTGTGTTGACTTTTAACATCGGAGAAATTTTCTCACCCATGAACTGCACCCTTTCGTCATCAAGAAAACTGAGGGTCAACTTCTTCTTCTTCTTCATCCTCTTCTTCAAACATGTTGTTCCTAAACAGTTTCAAACCTGGCGAAAAGTAGAGAGTAAATATTTTTTTTTTCCGGTATGCACTATTTTTTTTTTTTACAAAACAATTTATAACAAAATAACGGATTGTTTTGGCCCAGAGCGAGACACTGAGATTGGGAAAGGGGGGAAAAGCACGCGCCGTAAGGGGCGGGATAGCGTTCTGTTGCCTTGGTAACGGACCCAGTGTAAATAGGTTAGCTCAAACACACTGGGTTTGTCCAATAGAAACTGGTTTTATAGTTTTAACCCATTATGGTTTAGCTGTGACGGTGGTGAATGGGTGCATTCCCTGTTTGTCTTCCATTTATAAAGACGTACAGCGGATTTCTTTGTATTTTTCATTCATCATGCTATTCTACACTGAGTTCCTTTAAGAACGAAATACTTAACTCTTAACGCTTTTTTGCATGGTCACAAATAATTTAGAGAAAAATGAAAGTGACAGATAAGTTAAACGCTGTTATGGGCCAGTGAGTGCACCGATGTTGCCCTCTAGGGGCCTAATTTACAATTAAACCAAACATATCCGGGTTGCCAGATTTGGTTGATTTACGAATTGTTGGAGTGTTGTAGGATCAAAGCTAATCGCTACTGAATATTAAAATAAATTAGAGAACGTTTTGTGATTTTTTTTCTTGATGAGCTAAATTCTTATTTAAAGGTAGGATTGAGGTTAAATCAGTAAATGATATCTGATAGGTTGTAATATCTCTAATTAATCTAGTTTAGAAGTTTAGATTGAATTTTAGAGACAGTGTCACTGAGGAACAGGCAGGAGTCAGAGCTAGAGGTAGCCGAGCTGAAGATGTTGAGGTTCTCTTTGGGAGTGACAAGATTGGACAGGATTAGGAACGAGTACATCAGAGGGACAGCTCATGTTGGACGTTTGGGGGACAAAGTTAGGGAGGCCAGATTAAGATGGTTTGGACATGTTCAGAAGAGGAAGAGTGAGTATATTGGTAGGAGAATGCTGGACATGGAGCTGCCAGGCAGGAGGCAAAGAGGAAGGCCAAAGAGGAGGTATATGGAGGGTAATTAATGAGGATATGAAGCTAGTGGGTGCAAGTGTTGAGGATGCAGAAGTTAGGGATAGGTGGAGAGAGATGATTCGCTGTGGCGACCCCTGAAGGGAAAATCCGAAAGAAGAAGAAGTTTAGATTGAATTACAGAGAAATGAGAGCACCTTCTTCCCTTTTCACACCCACTTGGAGAAGTGGTAGTGTGTGTGGACATTTAATCTGAAATTCATTATAAAATGCTGTGGTGTAAAATAAAATCCTTTCCTTTAGTATCAGCAGTGTCCTCAGTGTCCTCAGGAGGGCAGTCCTTCCTCCTGCGGCTCACGGCACAGCACTACAAGCTTCCCTTCAACTTTCATTTCATAGTAAATGTCACCATTTCCAACATTACTAGAAATGTGTTGGATACCTTATAAAAAGTAACTTTTCACTCTTTTGTTGTCTCACTGTGTTGTAATAAGTATTTTTCCTCCATACCCTGATTGAAATCTTAACAGTAAACCATTTCTGAACAGAAATAAGGAGCTTGAAGCTACTGACATATGCTATACAAGCTACATGAATTTGGAAACATGTATAATTTAACCCTTGTGTTAAATTTTTTTTACTTAATAATAATAATACATCATTTTTTTTCGCAATAAAGTTTATGTGATTGTCTCATTTTCCTCCTTGAATAAGAAAAGCTATGTTATGTTTGGTCAGTTTGGTTTATGACTACAAACTTAGTCAGTGAAATATTATTTAACACAGTTGAACTGTGAAATATTAATTGGCATCATCTATTTATTTTACTAAAATAAATTAAATAGGCTAGGTAATGTTTCTCTGTGTTATATTACCTGAATGTCTTTATTTACACTCATACCAGAAGCAACAGAGCAAGAGAAGTGGTTTTGTGTGTCTTTACTCTTCCCTCAAAACATTCAAGATTGGTCAATATTATTTTCTGTCCAAATCATTACCTATCCCACATCTAATTCCAATTATATCCAGTGAATTTTAAAGGTATTTAGACTACACATCTTTATAGATTTTATGTTATACTAAATGGGATTGAATGAATTCTCTACAGACCATCCTTTTAATCTCACGTGTTTTCTCTCTCGTTGTGAGTTAAGACAAACGTGTGCTTTTTTTGCTGTCTGGTTTAATCAACTAATCAAGTGACAAGTTTCCAGTTCTATAGCAGTTTGTGTCTGAAAACCATTGTACATGACATTTCACAAATTTTATTTTTAAATTAAGACTTTTACACAACTTTGCTTTTCCATTATGCAGAATTAAGGTAGATTTATGAGTGGGAAAAAAAAAGCTTTTTTTTTCAGTATACATATCTAATTGAGCACAATAACGAGAACGTTATTAAACATTTACGATATCTCAATAGTGCTGTAAAACACTGATAAAGCTCCACAGCTTTCGATACATCCAAGTGTAGAGAGAATGCTGTTATGCAGAAAATCTGCAGAAGTAAGCTAGACAGCAAATCTAGCTGATGTTATTGAACTTCATATGTCTGATTATTATGGTATATTTTCACAGGTTTGCTACTGTTAACCACATAAAATTGTAGGTTATCATTCAGTTATTACATTTAAAAGCCATAATATGGTATTTAGGAGGAGGGTAAGCCTTGTTTTATTCACAAGTGCCAACTGTGGGGATAGTACCATTCAATTAATCTGTTATTATTAACATAAACCAGAGGTGGGGAGCCCCTGCCTAAAGCATATTATTTAATAATCACTATGAATTATCTTGTGACTACATTACTGTTAGAATGTAAGGCTGGTTTCAGGGATTAATTAATTTAAGTATTTCTAGAGATATTTCTCACCATTATATGAAAAATGTGAGCTAGTTTCCTGTGAGTTAGCTAGATAAAAAGTTAAGAGTGTGTGGTAGAGGGATATTTGGGATTAGTGGAGAACTTAGTGTTGTTTCCAATTTGCATATTTATGTATAGTCATTGATCCTGGCATTTTTTGTGTAATTTTCTTGTTAGTCCATTTTTATTTGGTCAAAAAAAAATACAATCTACTTCTGATTCCCAGAGATGTTTCATGGTTATTATTAATTGATATTAAATTATTTATGTGGGGGAAAATAGATGTTGATGGATAATTTATGGTGTGGATAGGCTCACTTTTCAGTTTTAGCTTAAAAAGTCATTGTGAATTGTTGAAAATAAGTTTTTTGAGTTAAACTGTAATGTAAAAAAACATCTAGCAATCAACTGAATGTAAATGAAATATAATTTAAAGACAGTTTTGAAATGGGGTCCACAGTAAAGTTCTCTGGGGGTCTGGGATCTCCCTTTTTTCTTTATTTTAGTTACAGTGTTGGAAATCACCATTATTAAAGTTAATATAATTATTCTTATTATTCTTAATTATTTATATTCTTATTTAAATCTTGTCCTTGAGTTCTTATTATTGGCATTTTGAACAAGTAATCCAAACCTTAATACCTCAAACAACTCAAGTCTATAAATAATCTATAAAGAACCAAACAAATAGGACTTTAAGACACAGGGTGCTGTAAGTGCAGGAATAAATTCATGAATAAAAAACATATATGGCTCTAATAAATGTCATTGAGCACAGTGTATGTGTATAGCCATTTGAGATATGTTCATAAACTAGACTTGTGGTTCT
This sequence comes from Hemibagrus guttatus, assembly GCA_033459395.1. NCBI lineage: Eukaryota > Metazoa > Chordata > Actinopteri > Siluriformes > Bagridae > Hemibagrus > Hemibagrus guttatus. The sequence continues at coordinate 22,604,539 of JAUCMX010000003.1, read as the reverse complement.
TGGACTTTATTCTTTCTTTCTTTCTTTCTTTCTTTCTTTCTTTCTTCTTCTTTCTTTCTTTCTTTCTTTCTTTCTTTCTTTCTTTTATGTAGAATAACGTATGTAGAGGAAAATGCAATAACCCAAATATTTGGTATACATAGCTGTGTATAGGAGAAATGGTAAGACATATTTTGCGCAAAGTTTTTCACACACACACACACACACACACACTGGAAGTGGACAGGGCGCTGCAGCTACATCCGGGCCCCCGGCAGTGTGCGCATGCGCCCCGCGGTATAGGCAAGCCTGAGAGAAAAAACGGAGAAATTAGCGGCGCTGCAGCCTCGAGCTCACGCTGATGGATGCGCCCTCCGGGGAGGAAGCTGATTCAATTCCTCCTCCTCAACTTGTTTTAAGAGTTCCTCTCCGAAGATATGACAGATTTAAACGCTTCCTCTTAGATAAGCTAATGAAAGCCTCTTTAACACATGCGAGGACAAGTTAGAACATCACAGGGTTTTTTTCCCCCCAGACCAGACAGATCCTGCCTGCTATATTTATATACACAAGAAAAGTAGACTGCTTTGCACAATTTCCTAAATGGTACATGTTGTGCACAAAGGCTACAAAACATTTATAGGCTTATTGGCTTATGTGCTGATGAAATATGATTTATTTTTATTAGAGATATGATTTGAGTGTGTGTGTGTGTGTGTGTGTGTGTGTGTGTGTGTGTGCACCATGTGCTAAAAAACCCACAAAAGGCAGCTTTATCACTTTTAATAAGCTCTCAAAGTATAACTGCATACTGACAACAGCAAGTATTAGTGATTAAATACAAGAAACTAATTCTCATAAGAATGCCTATTATGAAATAATAAGCTTTTCAACGTTTTAGCTGAACACACACACACACACACACACACACACATATGCATGCACTGCCGCTTTAATCTCAGCCATGCTGGTCTTGTAGATGCCACCTTCTTTGCTTCCCCATTAGAGATGACAGAGTGTGGGCCGAGAGCTCGCTGACACCGGTTCCGGGCTTTCTCGTTCCTCCTACGAGCTCTGTTTGGCATTAGTCAGAGAACATGTGGCCTTTCGAGCTCCTAATCCTGGACCGATGAGCTATTCTGCTCACAGCTCACAGTGTGATTTATGAGCCAGGGCTCCCCAGCTTGGTGCAGGGAGATCAGAGGTGCTACTAAGCCTCAGCGGAAAAGTTTTAATATGCACCCTCTATGGTCTCATCTAACACTCACAGACTATACTGCTCAGAGGGAATGGGTCAATAAATGCTTAAAATGCATCAGGACACCAATCTAGACTTTACTATCTATTACACGAAGTAGCAACAAACAACGTCGGGCAAATGTAACAAATGCTGGTGAGACATATATGAAGATTTCTAAAAGGCAAAAAAACTAGTTTATCTGAAAATACTAGTCAAGTGATCATATATACAATATGATTACTGTTAAGTTCAGCAGGTACATTTCAGCAGGTTTGTCCAAGTTCAGCAGGTACATTAAATGTGTGTGTTTTTGTGAAAGGTTAGTGCTAGTCTTTGGATGTGTCACTGAATAATTGTCTTTTATGTAGGTTTTAATGATGTCTGAATCAAGATACCCAAAGTGTTTTATTTTATTATTTTCTCTGATTGCAATCAGTTTTCTTTCACACTATTCTGGTTACTAAGTTTTGTTAAATATTATGAAATTTTCCACTAATGTGTAACTGAAAACTGTTCATTATGAGCTTCTGTTCATCCGCTGATAGCTCATAGCACTTGGCTTTTTGTGATTCAGTCCCTTCTGAGTGTTTGTTTTCCTCTCTGCTCTAAGAGCGAGTTGAATTTTCAAGTGCACATCTATTGTCAGCCTAAAAGCCCGCCACTTTGACTTCTTCCTTTGGTTGGTGGAGTGAAGATGTCATTGTGTGTGTGTGTGTGTGTGTGTGCCTGTGTGTGTGCCTGTGTGTGTTTGGGGGGCCTGTGCTGCAAGTGTTATGAGAGTTTTACTAGCAGGCTTGTGAATGAAACAGTTCCAGACACTTTGGCAGCTATGACTACATTCTTTCAGAGATGTGATACCTTGTGAAAACACATACCGTAAATCACTTGTTGATAAACTATCCCTGTTCAGCATAAAACCTTTAGAGGTTTTATTGGCACAGGATCAATGGAATGCAGCAAAGAAAGTAAAAACATGTTAGGGCAATACATAAATAGGGATTTTTAAAACATGTAATTAGTAAATAATTTATTTCTATTTGATTGGCAGGTTGGGAAAGACTGCTGGATGTATTTGTAACTGAATTCAGTGAAACAGAAAAACTGGCAATAAAAATGACCAAAACTGAATGTGAAATGTTTGCCTTTTGCATGTATCTCATCTAGAAGTAAAATAAATATTTTTAGTCTTCCTTGCCTAGCTTTATATTTATAACCTAATCTACTTATAAAAACACTTCCAAATATTAAAGAATTGTACATTTATCACTGGAAATGACCTCATATTGATTATCAGCATCATCCACATCAATCTCTGTTTCATCATCTGACGTACTTGAAGTTACTTCAAACAAAAGCTGCATCGTCATCTCTTCAGTCAACTAATATCTTGTCACATCAACATCACTGGAGAATTATTCATGATTACTTCTAACTACTGCTAACTAAACTCCATGCCGTTTAAGGTCATTTAAACCGGCTTTAGAGTGAGTGTAAGCATTCTCCATGTGTTCGTTCTGATGTGGTTGTGCAGCAGCATGAGAGACATTGTGTCTGTTAGTGTCTGATTCTAAATTTAATAAATTGGGCTTAATAATTTCATGCTACTAAGGCTTTCAAGCTGCTAGGGCTTTAGTCAGTTTTTGGCAGACTGACTGGCTTTTCACAAATATACTGGAGTTCTATTCTTCGCGTGGAATGGAAATTGACTTATCAGTATAAACAAATGAATTATTTTCTCACTTGAAGTCTGATATAAAATAAGTCAGGACACTGTTGGCTTTCAGTTTTCCTTTGTTGGATAACCTTACACAGGGTTTTAATGGCTGAAAATAACACTTTCATATTTTAGATGCTTCTAAATAAGTACCTGGGGCATCTCAGAGAGCAGAAATGGGTTTGAGATTAAAAACTACAAGTTCTTAAAGCCCTGAGTATCTACTTTTATGAGCCTTTAACCAATACTGGAGTTTGACATGACAAAGAAATTTAGTGTTGCACACAGACAACAAAACAGATGGAAATTTTATATTCTGGTCTCTGGTAAAAAGAGTACTGACTACTTACTGAACATCTTTACAGGCGGAAATCAGCCTAAATAAAACCATTTTCACAAGTAGCAATGTTAAAATACAGGCAAAAACTGTACTTTTACTGCACTGTCATGTGCCTCTTTGACACCATTTGGCCTTTCTAAGACTAACAGGAATAAGTCTACAGCTGTCTACTTTTCCTCTGTTTGAAGACAATGACCACATCTGTGCCTCTGGATTTTGATGGAATACTCTCAGCCTACCTTCATTATGTATATTCCTCAGTGATCTCTGTGTAACTGTTTTTTTTCCTTTTTTAAAAATCGGAAGTATTGAATATCTTTTGAGAGACTTTATGATGTTTAAGTAAATAGTAAACCAGTAGAACCCAGTTTACTACCACACACTTGTTATGAACATGTCAGTGTTCTACTTTTCAGTCTACAGCTCCCTCAGAAAGCGGCAAATAATTATGTCCTGCTTTTAATTCAATTTTCCTTCATGAAATCAAAATGAGTTCTTAACTTGGCCATTAAATGTAATTGTGGTTCACTCACTGGCATCAAATGGTGAATTATGAAGAAGGGCTTGTGGTTATGAATTTGAGCTGCAGCATTAAATGAAGGGGTGCCAGTGTGCACATTATATGCTGTCGTTACAGTGATTAGCTTTCTGTTGCAGCACAAAATCAATCGACTAGGAGCTGACATACTGTTGAGGCCTTAGCAGGAAAAATGGCTAAAGCAACTTAATATCCTTACTACTTTCCTGTCAGGTGGCTTATTGAAGCTGACTTAGAACAGCATCACCTGCTTACACCAAATCTAGAGAAAGAAAACAACTCTTATTAAAAATGATCATGATGTTGATGGACTGATTATGTTAATTGATTATGTGAGAAGAAAGACATTTTATTGGGTTTAGAGAATTGATACATTTATTTGATCAACTGATTGCCTAAAGACTTTATCAAGGTTTTTGTTCGTAACAGATTCAGTCGTCTGATTGCATGGATAGTAGGAGGAGGTGTGGATTTTGATGAGGATTTCAAACCCTGAACTCACCCTGCTCTATAAGGCTGGGAAAATTCAATCTCCCAGGTAACCAGCCTGAAGTGTTTAATCCTCACTGTTTCCTGTCTGTCCTCCCCTCTTTCTGTCACTTTCCTTCCCCCTCTCTGTCCCTCTCTCTCTCTCTTTCTCGTCTGTCCATTAGACTTGGCAGAGTAATCGAGCAGCACCAATTGCTCCCGCCGTGAGATCATTAAGTAAATTATTTTAAGATCAAACAGCCAGCAGTCACAATGAAGCTTTAGTGTGATGGTAAAAGCTTCAGAAGTCCTCCGTCCCTGCCTGTCCCCACCTCCTCCCTCCTCTCGAATGAATGCTCTGTGGGGAACTCTCCACACCTCTCAGGTGAATACCCCCTCCATGGTCCCATTAGTAGCCTTTTAGCTGCAGGCTAAGGTAGGGCTTGCTAATTGGCCTCGGGAACAAAACTAGGACACTGGCAGGAGGTGATCTGCAGGCAGCTAAAAAGGGCAAATTATTTCATCCCCTAGGTCACTACTGTTAGTCCACTAGTCAGTAGAACAGTGGACTTTCTCGGCCACTAGGACCCGAGTCAAATAAAATGTCATTTTATAATTATTTCAAGACTGCAGAGAAATTGCAGACCATTTTGAGACAATCACGTCTCCACAAGTGGCTTTTAGCAAAAAACCTCAAGATATTTTTTTGCCTGTGTACACCACTGCTAAAACTTATAGTGGGTAAAGATCAACAGAGCCAAGAATTGAGAACAACAAAAGTTTTTGCCCCCTTTGTTATAAAATGCTAATGTTCATGTTAATTAGTGGAAGGCTCAGTAAAGCAGAACCTTTTGACTTTCTTGGAAATTGATTTAGTTTCTTACACAAGCTCCATGCCTTTTATCTTCATATATATTACCATTAAAGGCCAGGTAAGATCAAGAGATATTTTCAGAACTTAAATGCTTTACCTTGGCCTACTATTAGTGAGTTTGCATGCCATCTTGATTATATAAAGTGTAAAATGGAGCGATAGTTTAAGGTTGGCACTCTAGTTAAAGGTTATTTTAAGTACTTGGAGAGAGAGATGAGAGCTTGTGTCATTTGGTCAGTTCACAAGCCATTAGACAGTTATTACCGTTGCTTTAAGTACATGAAAGCTTGCTTTGACAGCTTGTCCTTTCAACTAGGTTGAAGTTTCACTCAGGTCATAATAAGTGAAGCCTGAGTGTTTGTAAAATATGTGACCATCCTGCTAATCTTGGCTATTAGTCCATGTCTTACAACTTAGTCAAATAAAATTCATATATATATATATATATATATAAAGTCTAGAATTTAGACGTTAAACATGTCCAAATATTGGAACAGAGGTGCATATTTTTTCTGCATCTCCAGATTTGTCATCAATCACTTGCTTTTAATTCCTGATGGACTCCTATTGAGAGTTGGAAATGTGCATGTAATTCAGTTGAAAGCCCGCAGCACTTCTCAGACATCTTCCCTGCCTGTTTGTCAATGTGCTATAATCTCATGCTCAGTGTGACTCTAAGTACTGCTCAAATTAGAGCATTCACTGAGTGCCATGTTAGCAAACAGATATGCTTGTCAAGAGGATGATTGGATCTCTTTTCTTTTCTTTTTTTCTTGAGCCGTGAAAACGTTTCTATATATAATGATGTATTGAAATCTTTTCTACAGCCACTTCATTTCATTTAATACCGCTGCACTATTTCTGAATAATGAAACATGATGTTACTTGTATTACAACAAAATTACAAAAGTTCTCTAATACCCTAATTGGGACTTGAATAATTTTTTCCCCTGTCAGTATATACACACATGCAGACAGGTAACAAGATCTGCAGACTTGTGTGCCAAGGCGCATTGAATCTGTTTGGGCAGCTCAAGGTGGCCCGACACCTGACTAAAACACTTTATGTTGTTTGTTTCCTTTTTGTCACCTGTCTGTATATTGAGTTTACGGAACTATTTTTGCTAGCTGTTTTGCATCAAGTGCAACTTTGTCTACAACTTGTACAATTTAGAATGCAGACGCTTGTCAATGGCAGTGCAAATAGGAGCTGATGGACAGTTAGAGGATTGTGATATTGTGTTTTCCATTTTTGTATATCACAGCCTTCCGATAAGGCAGTCCTTCCGATTCTTTTTTCCCTTAACAAGCCTTACGACATGAACTGCCACCATTTGCTCATGCTCTGTCCCACCTCTGAAGGATCCATTAGTGTTCCTCATTTCTGCAGACCCTAAAGCGATGTGGTATCACAGCAATGTCACCATAACATGGCGGCTTTTCACACATGATTAGCCCTGCCATCAGCAACAGGGCTCAGAGTGCAGCAGAGGCAGATTTTGTCCTGTAGCTGACCCCCTCATTAGGACCTAATCAGGCTGCCCTCCTAAACAGCCACAGGCACAGCTGAGATCAACCCAGCCCATGTCCATACGAATGGTCCTGCAAAAAAAAAAAAAAAAAAAAAAACTCTCAACAAGCGGTCATGCTCGTGATCGAGCAGGAAAATAGGAGGTTATGATAAATAGTGGCTGGAGTCGTTTGTGCAGCATGGTGACAAGTCATCCTCTGTCATTAGTGCCTAGCGGGCACTGCACAGGGCTGAAGAAGCTGGCATACAGATGGTACAGCTACTTCCTTCCACTGTAAGGGAGGCTCTGAAGAGAGCCTGAGCATGGATGTTGCTCCTGTTGCTCATCAGCCACAACCACCTGCTCACATATTCTGGCCAGAAAACTTGATATAGTCTACAACCTTGTGCTTTTACAATTGTTCATGTATAATCTGTATTAGATCTCTGAAAAAAAAACACACCAGCCACATTTTCCTTACATTCCTATAGAATATAATATTTAAAGATGCATATTTAAATGCATCAGAATTGGAAAAATATAATCTCCTTTTTACTGGATCAAGCATCTATGTGTTTTTTTTTTAAAAATCACCAATTCTTTTTAGTTGAACATGAGATTAAGTCATTATCATAAGCATATTCTTTCAGAAGAATTTTAAAGAGATGAGGCAGTGAATTTATTTCGTTGTATTTATTACTGCGTTAACGGAATCCTGATGCTGCTTGCTGATTGCGGTGACAAAGTTGCATTATGTGAGGTGTTTTTTTCTTCCATGCAAGGTTCCTGCTCTTTGCTCCTTTTGAAGATAATCCATTAAAATAACAATAAAGCGATGTAAAAACAAAACAAAACCAAAAAAGCTGAGATCCAATTGTCTTTGATTTACAAAGACAGGGTCTCTTTTCCTTAATTTTAATGCTGGGACCTTTGATTTCCTCTTGAATGGAAGGCTTAACTGATGCTAAGAGTATAGGGCAGTAACCCAAGACAATGAGAGCTTTCAAAGTTTAAGTGCCCATTCAAATGCTAAGAAAGCAATGGCTAATTATATAGTTCTAAAACGCTTGAAAGTCTCTTATCTGTCTTACATTAATGCAGAGTCACTGATGTGCTGTTTATTTCCCAGCAGTCATCTGGTTTCCTGCCCAATGAATGACAAGAGAGGAAGAAGGAGGGCCAGGCTTCTAATGATTCCAATGCATTTAGATTTCAATAGAGTACTGGCATTAATGCCACTCTCTACAGCTCTGCCGGGTGAGAACATTTTCATTTTGAGCCAACTTGGGCTGTGTTTTCTCTATTATTTCTTTCATTTTGAAGTGTAGAGCAAAAGCTTAGATCTTTCACCTAATGGGTATGCAGAAAGCACACAACAGCTTAGGATTCAATTTTTTAAAAAGGAAATTGATTACGGCTTTCATTCGTGATGTTTTAGCGCATGATTTTTTTTTTCTGGAAAGAATCCAATGCTTTGCAGTGTGTTGCACTGTGATCAAGATAACATCCCCACTCTGAATAAGTAGAAGAATAGATTCTCATACGTCACAAATAATATTTTGGACTTAATTCTTGGTTTTGTGCTGTCCTATATCATCTTATATTATAACATCGAAAGCTGTCTTATTCAGTGTCCACACAAGCTCTCTTATCATCTTATCTTCCAAGATACACACACACACACACACACACACACAAACATATCACACAGCTAACCTTAATTAGCTGTTGCCCAGCAACCATCAAAAGGTCCGATACATGGAATGTAGGATGTCTATAATTTAGTGCATCATGAGTTCACTAAAAATCACAACCTGCGGCAGCTTTTTTTTTTTTTTAAAGAGGTTTCTACAATCAGGCTGAAATTGTGTCTCTTATACAGAGTTCTTCATTGAAAACTATGGACTTAAAGGATGTTTGTATCATTCTTTGACTAAGACTGTACCTTTTTAATCAGTAAAGTCAACACCACTCCACTCTTTGTTTATGTGTTCATTAGTAAATAAAAAATGAATGAAAAGTATAAATGAGAATATTTTTCATTGTATGTACTCCTAAATTTGCACATGACAAAGTTACCTTAATACCAACAAGCTAAATCATCTGTAATCAAATCCAACACAATACAATTGCGATTGTTTTCTGAAGATTTGGAGCAGTTTCGTGATTGCACTTGGTGTTTATTTTCATCACATGCCTTTTGACAGTAGATGAAGTCTGAGCTCTGGTTTCGGGAAAAGGGTAAGGACATTCCCTATAATCACAGCATCATCCACTTCCTTTCTGCCTTTTTAAAAATTCTGATGGTCGCTACCTCCGGCTAGAAGAGATGTATGGAGATTGTTAGGAGTCAACAAGAGCAAAGATCATGCTTTATCCTATTTGATTAACTCTAATCAAGTCTGTACAGCATTCAGACTATCTGACAAGGTCTATTGTGGTATTGATTGATTTGATTGGCTGCAGAATACATTACACCGTTAAGAGAAAGTGGAGATGGTCCAAAAAAATGGTGCAACTGATAACTATCATTGTACGTGCTTTACACACTTCCCTCTGCTGTAATGATCCAGGAAACATCAACATTATTGTGTGTGCAGTAGCAGTACTTCTGCAGGAGTATGTGTTAAAAATGTTATGGTATATTTGTCAGATCTTTTGTGCATTCACATGTGGGAATCCTCCACTAAGAAGATGAATGAGGAGGCTGTCTGTTGTTTTTAGAGCGTTGCTATGAAAGCATTATTTTCAGTCACTGAAGCTCTCCTAGAGGAAATTTACTGAGCTCTAAGTGCTACGTAGATGGTCTGACAAAATTACAGCTGATAAAAGAAAGAGAAAGAAATGGGTGAACATGCTGGGGCTTGTGTACGGTGTGTAGTAGCAGTAGTAAGCTTTTGACAGAGACAGATCATTTCTACTTTATCTCTCGCTGATGGCATGCATGACAGAGGTCAATGGGTTTTTTGGAAGAAATTCCAAAAGTAAGCACAGTTCTTGACTTTATAGCACCGATTTTTTTTTTTTGGACAACTTGGCCTCTGTTAGGTCAAGCATACATTATGTAAAGGATGAAAATGTTGTGAGATTTGATAGAGCTCTTGTTTTTATTTGAGGCACACTTCTCGACTTGTCCCACCATCTCTTAGAGTATAAGGAAAGCATACATCAAGACTTTTCTGTGTTCTGGCATCAAGAGGGTTGAATGAACTTCCATCTAAACCTCTGAACAGCTGAGTCACTGGCTGTCAAACAATGAAGCACTTCTTAAGTAATTAAATTCGAACTTTAGTCTTCTTGTCTTTTCTTGCTATATTATCTCCCCAAAAGAGTCTGTGACATAGTAAACCAGTATCAGGACACGTTCAATGATAGAGACTTCTAGATAAGGTCATAAATGTAAATCTAATGCCATAAATGTAATGATGTAAAACAGCTCACACACACACACACACACACACACACACACACACACACACACACACACAGAAAAGGGAAGCTCTTACTTCAAGCCATTTCCAAACATACAATTCCTACATGTGCTGCGTCTTTAACTCAGCCTCTCTGCCTATTTGTTGTAGTCTGATGAAAATGATCACAGGGGCCGCCAGTTTACCTATGACCTCTGACCCCAGCTTCAATCACACTGGTATAGTAAATCAAGGAGCACCACAGACAACCCCTCATATCCCTCAAGTGCTTGCTGCTCTCTCAGGAATGCCTGCAATGCTATCTGACCACTCTGCTGGAGCCATCTTATGAAGAGAACTCCCTCTGTGTGTGTGTGTATGTGTGTGTGTGTGTGTGTGTGTGTGTGTGTGTGTGTGTGTGTGTGTGTGTGTACTTTTGCATGTTTCAGCCTGCCTTCTACATTTGTGTCATGCAAGAAAAGGACCATATTTCTGAATCTTAGCATTTTGTTGCCTGAGAATATTACACCATTAACTCATTTCTCAACCCTTTGTGATCTTGGTAGTTCTCGATTCAGCCTTGTTGTGAATAATCAGATGGTGCCACTGGCTTTATTAGTCCCCAAAGCCATTTGCGTGCATGCCGCTGACGGAACATCACGCTGAGACTCCGATTTAAATGAAAGTGACTGGAAATCCAAGGTCGCCATGGTGATGAGAGACGTCCACTTTACATGGACGCATAGCAAATGAAGGCCTTTCAATCAGAGGAGAGTGGATGAAAGCATCTACCTGACCAGCAACAAGCTTCCATGACAAATGCATGAATAAATCAGAGATGTGATTTGGAGTGAGAGAACTCTGTCTCGTTCTTCATCATACTCACAGACACTGCATGTAACATCTATAACTTAGCTCAGCACTTACATTATTGCTGTTTAAGCCTGATTCACATACAAATCTATACAGTCTGATTAGCTTATCAGCGCAAGAAAATCAATGCTATTGTTTGAAAGTTTGAAATGAATATTTTGAATAATATAGAATGCACTTTGTCACAGAAAAATGTGTAAAAGAATATGAGGACTTCATATCTTATCACTGATTTATAAGATGAACAAATAGCACAATTATAATTACTCTAAAACACCTGAGATACCTGTGTTATAATATTCAGAAAGCAGTCGTCAAATCTTAAGGCAGATTCTTTGACTAAATGAAGATAACTGCAGTGTGTTATTTATTGTGCATTAATACATTAGTTAGACTGCCACATTGTAAAAACATTCCATGGATGTATGGATTATATTATTTACTACTATTTATCTACTATTATTTAGGGCATTGGTGGCTCAGTGGTAGGTTTCTACCATGTGGAAGGCCCGGGTTCAATTCCCAGCCAAAGCCCAAACCCCAGCCCCAAGCCCGGAAAAATGGGAGGGTTGCGTTAGGAAGGGCATCCGGCGTAAAAACCTGTGCCAAGTTGTTATGCGGACCGCTGTGGCAACCCTGAACAGGGAGCAGCCGAAAGCAACTTCTATCTACTATTATTTACTAGTATCTACAGTGTGTGATTACATGAATAAAATGTGTATAATATAATAGCTTCTTTCATTCAAGCATTGATGAGCTATGCACTGTTTTGCAAATATATATGGCATATTTGTTTAATCTATACATATACAATCTCTCTGGCTTTCTCTCTCTCTCTCTCTCTCTCTCTCTCTCTCTCTCTCTCCCTATATATATATATATATATATATATATATATATATATATATATATATATATATGCTAAAGACATGTAACAATTCAGACTGGGAGAAATCCAAATGTCATTTTTCAAATGTTTGTTAAATTTTCATATAACGGCACATGCAGCCACAGTAAACAAGTGATTTAACGATCGATACATTATCTCTATCTGGGCAGGATTGAGTGGGGTCCTAATGCCCCTACTACTTTTTTTTTTACTCAAACAGGGTAAAACAAATTAAAAACACAACAAGTCAGTAATAGAGCAATTCATAAAGGGGCAGCAGGCACCCGAGGCTGTGACAGGACTCTGGGGTGAAAAATCGCCATTGACCTCTCCCCTGGCTCATCTATCTCCTCTTACTGTCCAGGCACACAGCCCCGGCAGCACTGATTTATGGGCCAAAGAAAAATGCCATGCTGGAATGGGCCTTTGATAAAATTGTTCAAGAGATTCCAGGCTATAAATCCCACTCTTTTACATCCAAGTCACCAGCTACGTCCACATTCTTCTACTATCTATAACAGGCTGACAAACATGACATTTAATCCATAACTTTACAATATTTCAGCACTTTGGAAAAACACTAACAGTTCTATTTCTCACGTGGGTTTCTTATTGGAACAAGTCAGAGATTTGACACAAATATGAGTATGTAAGTATGAGTATTCTGATTAAACTAAATGTAGCCTACAGATTCTCTGTTTCAGATATAAATGTCATATGGTCATCATGCTGCACATACTAAGAGTCACACTTTATATAGATAGTCCAGTGTAGACACTGTAATGAAGCAGCATATCAGGTTCTTCTCAAGAATATATGAAATGATGTTTAACTACTTTTAAACGTTAAATGCCAAAGAATTGGTGAATTCTCAAATTATTAGCATGACTCTGACAGTATCACTGGCTTTAATTCCAATCACAGTATTTGTATAAATGGATTTTGTCCTTAGTGACAGCTCATTTGCCGGGATTTGTATGGAGGCCATGCCATGCAAACTAAGCCTACAAATAACCAGATTTAAAAAATCTCTTGCTCTTAATTAACAAAGATATATAACTGTTGATGTGTTGAAGTCATCTGTTGTAACAGTCATTTGTACCACTTTTATTCATGACAGCGAGAAAAATGTGTTTATTTTGTCTGAATGTTTTTTTTTCTCTTATTAACTTCAAAAAAGATCAAAAAATGAGGAGATGACTGTTTAGAGCTGATATAAGGTAACTCCTAACAAGAAGTAACTTGTCTTTCAGACGTTATACTAATAACTATAAATTCTTATGTAAGTACAATATGTCTGTCTTTAATAAAAGGAATATTGCAGTTGTTAACATATTTCTGTCATGTAATCAATAAAACACTTCAGGACATGTTGTTATACGAAAAATAAACCACTCTAAAGTGGTAATGCTGAATCACAGCACCCCAGCACTGATCATTTTTCTATAACAGCATGCCGTGTCCGTTAATTCCATATATAACAGACATGAACTGATTATGAAAGTTGGTCTCTAGATGATCTGCTAAGCATCAATAAGCATGGAGCATTCGTATAAACTGAAAGGGACAGGTTTATAATCTGTGGGTTATCTACTTAACATCAACAACCATTAACCTGGACCATCCCAATCAAATGTTACAAAAAAAAGTCAATAATTCTATAGCGTGTCTATGGATTACCTGATAACCATCAACAACCATGAACTATTGACATATTTCTCAGGAATAGTTAATACACTGTTTCATAACAGTCAGCTGACAGGTTATAGATGGTGTATGTTACCATTTCTTTAAAAAAAAATTTCAATCAGAAAAATTCACAACCCTGTTTAAGATGAAAAAACAAAACAAAATAAATGACTTGTAAATTTGCTAACTTCTCAAATGGCACTTTAATGTCAACAAGCTGACAGTGTGTATACCTGAAGTACAGTGTACACATATTTGTGGTTACTCTGAGCAAGACTTTCTAGATTTATAGTGACAGCTACAATTAGCACCTAGAAACTCACGTTTGGCTGCATCACACGATCAACATTTCTAAGCTGTGACAGGAAACACAGCACCAGGGCTGGCGCCAAGAAGGAAGAGTGAGTCAGGCGAGACTTTTGCTGCCGGTCCTTTGGTCTCTTCTTGTTTATGATCGAGGTGTGAGAAAAACAATGAGGGTAACAGCTGTGTACAGGAGTTTCAGGGAGGAGAGGACTTGTAAAAACAGGTAGTCATGTCTCCAAGAGGCAATTATTGTCAAGAACTAGGAAAAAACTAGCAGAACTTCACAGATGAGGCTTCTTTGAGTGATCACGGTCATAAAACTTTGGCCTTCCACCAATTTCCAGAAGAAGCTCAGTGGTATGAATAGAGCTGAAAGGTCCACCAAAGTGATAAATGGCAATATGAAGAGATAACTTTGTGCCAGGGTCAATTCAGATGCTGCTTCCAGTCTAGATGATCTCTTAAAAGTCCTTAATAGAAGACCAGTTAAATAAACACACAGGGAGGGGGCAAACGGATGCCGGGGAGAGCGAGGCAGCAGGAAATACAAGACAGACAGCATCACTCGATGGGATCTGGAGGCCGCGTGGAGAGAACAATCGGCCGAATGCGATCAGGGGGAAGATGAAGTGGCTAATCTAAGTGAGTGAGTTTGTGTTTCAGATTAGGGCCCTGCCAACAAGCACAGGACAAAGCTTCCACTGACAGCATGAGGAAATGAAATGTTTGCTGTCAGGGGGAAGGAGGGGAGGGGGGTTAAGACGACACACAGCCTGACTCTTACTTTGTGCGTACATGTGTGTGAGTATGTGAAGGGACGACTTCCTCTGCCTGCTGGAATGGGGGGGACAGTAGATTAGAAGAGCCGATACAGGGAATAGATTGAGGACACAGGTGTTACAGGAAGAACAGAAAAACATACAGGAAGATCAATATAATAGTGACTTCATTTTTGTGTAGTAAGCTTAAACATCAAGCAACCAAAAGCTGAGATCAGTGGCATGGTATCTGTAAATTTGTCAAAAAAGCAGAGATGAAATATTTAATGATGTAATTGAATATGAATACATTATTCGCAATGAACAGATCATGTGTTTTAAACAGACAAATACAGACACACATAAGAGGTGCACTATTTGATGTTTTTTTTGGGAAAATGCTTGACAGAAAGGTTCACAGGGCGTTTGTTTGACACAAGTCCTACAAGCTGGAGGTAGTAACTTTATTATATGAATCTTGTGGGTCAAAGAAAGACCACATTCATTAAAATGAACATGAGTCTGCACAATGCACTCATACATCTGTAGCAGCTATCTGGTCAGGTGCAGTGGATTACATTATGGTTTTATATTTTGAGAAATAAATGTAACTCAACTTGTTATCAAACAAGTGCACGTGTGGGACTTACAAAAACAGTCACACACATATTTCTAGTTGAGACCAATTATGAATATAGGGTATATATTAAATTATTATATATATATATATATATATATATATATATATATATATATATATATATATATATATATATATATATATATATATATATATATATATACTATGCAGGTTAAAATCCAGATACAGATATGAATAGTTGGGGTGCCGTACAAATATAGCTATACATATTCACGTAGTGTTATTGTGCTACACCCCTAATTTACTCTTAAAGTTAACACCCCCGGAGGCCAAACGCTAAATGCTATTAATTTCAGATGACCCTGCTGCTGATCAGAGACACAGGGGATTTTGTCAGCCTTCTTGTAATCACAGCACAGAGTGCAGAGGCCACATGTCGCTATCGTCTCATCTCCACACTAATCTTTCATTTCAGAGTCTGACACACTATATCAAACACCTTCTGACACACACACATACACACATACACACACACACACAAACACAATCCCTTTCTCTCTCTCTTTCTCTCAACCTTTCAATTTGCATGGTTAGGGAGGATTTGTTGCAGGACGAATCAGATGTCATCCCCTATTAAATGTTACAGTGGTGCACTATCATAATCAGGATTCTAATGAGAGAGAGAGAGAGAGAGAGAGAGAGAGAGAGAGAGAGAGAGAGAGAGAGAGAGAGAGAGAGAGAAGGGGAAACACAGGGGAGTAGTACTTCTCAAAGAGGGGGATTTCTGTATCAAGGTCTGCACAGAACAAAGCTCAGTCAACATATACTGCCTACACACACACACACACACACACACACACACACACACACACACACACACACACACAAACACACACACACACACACACACACACACACACACACACACACACACACACACACACACACAGGTGTGTTGTGGTTAACATCACAGTGCCCATGATTCTCCCGTGTCTCTCAGTTGTGACTACTAATGTGTGCAGCCATTAGGCTAACACGGCTCTTTGAATCTGAGCCTCAGCTCTGATCACAGAGTTGCCTGATTTCTCTCTCTCTCTCTCTCTCTCTCTCTCTCACGCACACACACACACACACACACACACACACACACACACACAGAGCATCATTACCCAACCAGGCACACAAACACAGCAAAACTGCATTTAGATAAAAAGAGCTTTAACTACAGGTTTGCCATCCAGGACACTCTCCTCCATCTCCTGAATGCAGTGCGCTATGTGCATTTCCATACAGACAGTGAAAAATAGTGGTGCTTGCTCCCCAAGTGATCAGGGAGTCAAGTGATTGGCTCCTATATGAGTTCTGGATGTAGTAAAGTGGTTTGATCGATTTGTGGGAATATCTGTATCGTGATGAAGCACACCGGGGCATGCAGTGAAAGCAATTTAAAGTCTCATCAAGCACACTACTAAGCCGACCTGTTGTTTGTTAAATGAAAGTTAGAGAGAGACTGAGATAGATAAATAGACAGAGAGAGATAGAGGCTCTCTACCGTACATGCCTTCAACCATTTTTAATTTTTAAAGCACGCTCCATCCTTGTTTCTCCGGGGTTGTCATCAACCATCGGAATATGTATCATTCTGCTTGTCTAACCTCTCCTTTCATCTCTCATGCTGAATAAACTCACGCTAATGGCTCGGGGAGATCAACTTTTGGGCCCCAGTTTACTTTCTATCATCTAGCAACAACACCCACACACACACGTGCAGAGACACACACCACTTGCTGCGACCCCCGCATGCTCCACTGAGGGTCCCTCACACCCCAGAACCTGTCATTGGTCCTCTTCCCTTCCCATGAGTGGCACACACAATAGAGAAAGGGTCCCGACCGTGGGGTTCAGTCACCATTAACCCCCACCAGCTGTTCTAGCTGAGGCCATTGGCCCACTCAATACACCAACCACCAACCCCCTCAAACCCCCACCCAAGGGGGCCCTCTCGTTGCCTAATCTAGCCATTGTTGGCCAGGAATGCTGACAGAAAGAAAAGAGTTTTTTTTCTCCTCTGTCCATGCAAGTGTGTGTAGCCAAGTGTGAGAGCACAGAGAAGGCAAGGGCTAATTTCTATAGTTGCCCGTGAAGGAAGGGACTACCGCAGAGAATAGGCCTGCTTAGCTGCTTGACAATTTTTTTCTTTCCTCCTTTTTTTTTTTTTTTAGAAAATGGATGGCAATTGTTGGTTACGGATTCACCCCCCACTGTCCGTATCTCGTAATTCCTTTTTAGGGAAATTTGGAAATTGGATTATACTAAATGTATCAAAAGCGTTTTTTTTAAAAAGTGATTTTCATTTTATTGTGTTAAAAGGCTGTAATAAATGACCAGATCACCAAATGCCATGTTGGATGTTTCTCTGTTTTGTTGCCACAATAGTTTGTTAACGGTTGAGAAGGATTTACTACATAAATAAATTAGTAATGTAAATGAACTGCAAAAAATTGTACAAGCAAACTACAGCATACTTTTGCTAATAAAAGTAAAATCTACTTTCTTCCACCTTTTTTATGAACATATTATGGTTCTGTTATTGAGCGTCAAATGAATGAGCATGAATTATTTCAAAACTACTCTAGATTCTCTTTTGTTGTGGCATTTTTGCCTTGTGAATATATTAACAATTAGTCCATTTCAATTAACATGAAAATAAAAATGGCATTTTCCAGGCCATTTACTCTTTGGGTAGTTAGGCAGCCATTACATTCAGCGCAGACACAAGGTCCTGCTGGGTCTGAACATGTGCGCTACTCAGCCTTTGCCACTCAGCACCCCAAGTACATATTTTCACTTGTTACAGGACTCACTACCATACAGTGACCCAGTAAAAATAAGTGTTCATTTATTGTTAATAAAACCATTCTGTAGTATATCAGACAAGGCAAACAGTTATGGCAAAACAAGCTCACTTGTAGTACGACGTGGTAAAGCAAACGGGGGGAAAAATAAATCAAATAGTGGGATAAAGAAAAAGAGAATAGCTATTATAAAAGGCAATGGGATGAGTCTGTATCATTTCTATGAGGCAAGGAGGGGGTGTTACTGTTGTGACAGGCTTCACGAGCGTGATGGTCGAATCTGCCCCAGCTGATTATCTGTCGCCGCTTACACGGTTTGTGCTAATGAGCTTGCCAGCTCCCATGGGCAGTCTTCCCTTTTGCACTGCTAAAGATCACTTTCACTTCTTTTGCACAACTAATTCAGGCCCACAAAAAGTGGGAGCTTCACCGGCGCTGCCCCCTTTTACTGCTCCTTTTGTGGGGCCTTTGCAAGCACGGCCGACAGAGCGAGGACCCAAATGCTGCCTGCTCTTCATGCCCACTCTATTGCCTGCCATTACCATACATATCCATATGAAAAGTCAGTCAAGTCCTGAACAGCTGTCTGGCCAAAAAAGCCAGGTCCTGCTTACACCCCTCCACCCCATGCACCCACTCCCATCCACAGGCCTCACAGTAGATCCCTTTGGCCCTCTGTGGGCAATAATAAACCAAAACCATTTAAACAGTCTTTCAGACAACAAGGGAGGGAGAGTTATGAGGCTAAAATTCAGCGTTTCACGAGCCATGGAGTGGCCACATTGGCCAGTGTCTGTCTCTGCTCTGCCCTCCCAAAAGTCAAGAGGAGAGAGAGGGAGGGACAGTGCAATTGGCCACACAATGCTAAATCCCCCTGCTCCTCAGAGAGAGAGAGCTTCATGAATAGCAATTGTATTACATTAATCCCTTGTTTTTGAGATTCTCCAAAATTCAAGGAAGTGATTCATATGAGATTAAAGGTCCAAAAATTTCCACATTTTTTGACCAAAAAGGTGCTCTGACAAACGGCTTTGAATGACCAAATATTTTATAATGACCAGATATATATCTATCTGCTTTAATGTTAACTATGTAACATCTTTCTGTAAAACAAAATGACAGATTATGTTTTCCCAAAGTATGCTATATTATTACACACACTTAAAAATTCATTCATTGTATCAGAAATGTCACAAAGACCAAAAGCTCTGAGCAGTAATCAGATAAATCAGATCTTTTCACTTAGGCACTAAATGATAAAGTCTAGATGGGCCCCCAAAAGTATAGGGCAGTAAAACATAGTGTGGGGTTAAGTAAGTGTCCCAGGTCACATGAGAAGTCTTTTAGTTTGGGGAATTTGAACAACTCTGTGAAGACCTTTCATAGCTGATGATGAGGTGAGTTCTTCCTCTGAGGAGTTTCCAAAGATCCTGATTTCCACTGTCTTACCTCAGTTATAAAACAGAGAATTCCTGCAATCACAGATTATTGATATTGTCTAATTATTTAGACATTTCTCAATAACCAGTGCACTGCTCAATAACATAAATAACATGTTTCTGCATTTCTGCCATTTCTGATATCTAGTTTTAACAGTCAATAAAATCCCCAGATCTTTTATTTAAAAATTATGAAACCACAACAAATAGTGGTTCTCTTATCACTGATTTTAGATCTCTACAATAAGATGGAAAAGAAAAAAAAACATTGGTGATATCACTTGCTTGCACACTAACAATGCCTTTTGCCATTTTATTATGGTAAAATATGTTGTATGGTTAATAATGATGTAATAATATATTTAAGCTATAACTTATTTTTGTTTGTTTAGCATACACAACATTTCTTACAGTTTGACTACAAGCCCAATAAATCAATATATATTCTTTAAAATGCTTTATATTTAAGTTGCTCAGCTATTTATATTTGTTCTTGTTCAAGATTATTCACTTCCTTTAAAAATCTTCTTACATTTGAAAGAGAACAAAAAGTTGAAGGGGGAATTGAGGCTTGTTGGTTGATTCAATGAATAAGAAAAGAGGGGACGTCTGTCATAGGCTGGGATGTGTGTGTGTGTGTGTGTGTGTGTGTGTGTGTGTGTGTGTGTGCGCTGTGGGGTTGGGGTTTGGGTTTGGGTTAGTCCATAAATCCTACACTGTCCCACACACACACACACACACACACACACACACTAACG
Source organism: Hemibagrus guttatus (assembly GCA_033459395.1). Classification (NCBI taxonomy): domain Eukaryota; kingdom Metazoa; phylum Chordata; class Actinopteri; order Siluriformes; family Bagridae; genus Hemibagrus; species Hemibagrus guttatus. The sequence goes on along the minus strand of JAUCMX010000003.1, from coordinate 22,584,297 downwards.
ACGAAACAAGTGACCCCTGAGTCATCCCACACACGGCCCTGCACCTTCTCTTTCTAAAACTGTTCTTTATTAAGAGCAGGGTTGAATTTATAACCATTAAGGTTATTTAGGGATTCAGTAAAGCCACTGTTGTTATACCTCAGCAGCAATGCCAGCAGATACTTATTTATCTGCTCTGGGTAATGCTTTCAGATTCATATATTACATTCATTACATTTACATTCATGTCATTTAGCAGACTCTCTTATCCAGAGTGACTTACATTTTTATCTCATTTTATACAACTGAGCAATCAAGGGTTAAGGGTCTTGCTCAGGGGCCCAGCAGTGGCAGCTTTGGTGGCTCTGGGATTCGATCTCATAACCTTCTGATCAGTAATCCAACACCTTAACCACTAAGCTGCCAAATCCCCCCTATATTAGCATCCCATATATTAGCGCTGATCCAGATCCTACATTCAGCTCAGCACAGTCCGAAGTGTTGCAATCTCACTGGTCCTGTTTACTCACCAGCAACCAGCAGAAGCGTCCAAACACACAGCCACAGAGCACCTCCAGTGCTTATCTATTCCCGCCCTCTCAACCAGAGTAGCATTCATTCAACAACCCTGTTTGTTGTCCTGCATAGTTGTGCAATTCATTAAAATGAGAGAGACAGAGAGAGAGAGAGAGAGAGAGAGAGAGAGAGAGAGAGAGAGGGAGAGAGAGAGAGAGAGAGAGAAGCTAGGGGGCTTGAAGAAGTGGGTGGGATCATGATGACTTCTTGAACACATCTCTCCCTTTGGCTGCAATTAAACAAAGTACTGTGGTGATTAGTTCAGTGTAGGGAGAAGAGAAAGAGACACCCTTGAATCCAAATGGGGGGACCTGACTGGCCTTTCTGGGAACGACAATGAGCTGAGTTTATTGCCGAAACCAGCTTACGCTCCTGCATTAAAAACCATGGGAACTCCAGTCAGGTGGAAACTACTCCTTCATTTTCCCTCACGCTTTCTCTCTTTCTCTCTCCACACTCCCTCTCTGCTCCCTCTGTGACTAGAGAGGTTCTCAAGGGGCACAAGGGTGGCTAAAGCCACAAAATTTCCCCTCCTCCTTCGAAGCGAGATGTTTAAATTAATCTCACTCAGTTTTCCTCTCACTCTCCCTTCCTCTCATTCTCTCATTTCACTTGGATTGTGTCGTTTTCTATTATCCACGTGCAGTTAGTTAATGATAAACTTTGTTGCAGTTTCTTCAACTGTCCTCAGCGCTTCTGTCTTTCTTGCCTGCCCCCTCCTCCTACACTGCCATGCTAAAAACTTGTTTAAGTGGAGTACTGTTCTCTGGAGCACCTCTCTCTCTCTCGCTCTCTCTCTCTCTCTCTATTCCTTTTCTGTCTCACACACTCCCTCTCTTTTCAGGTCTTCAGGGAAGTGGGGAAGCTTTCACTGGGGGTCTCTTGTGTGTGCGTGCACATAATGAAAACAATTTTACGCTGTGAAGGCAAGCAGCAACCAATTACAGTTCTGACAGCCACCTGCACTATCAACCCCCCTTTTGTAACCCCCCTTCTTCACCCCACCAGCCAATCCCCCTCCCTCTTGCCCTCTGCCTCATGTATATTTAATAAGGTGCCAATGTTATGAATGGCCGGGCCAGGTGAAGGAGGGGTGAGAGTAATAAGGCTCCCAGCTGGAGGTGATGTAGTGTGCCCCAGTCTCTCTGCGCCAGTCTTTACAGCAGCCGCTCTGGGACAGCTGACCCCAGTAAGGGAAGGGGAAGAGGGGCTCACGGCTGACCCGCCAATCCCCCCGCCCCTCTCCCCAGCCACCACTTCAAATCTCTTGTTGACCAATTTTACACATGCTGTCCAGCCCAAAGGCATGGATGTCAAATCTGACAGAACCCCCCACAACTTTAATTTAATAAGTAGTGTACACGGTGGGAATTAAATGGGCATTACACCTCTCTCTCTGTCTCGCTCAACAATCCAAACACATGCACGGCTTCTCATTCACAAACTTTAATGAGGTTTAGTCGGTTAATAGCATTTGCTCATCATGATGTCATAAATAGTTGGTTCATAAATTAGTTCTGGAATTGAAGGAATGTGATGGCATCCTAGATGTTTTGTTTTTTAGAACTGAATGGTAATATGGTAAAAATCTAATCTAATACTAGTTGAAATTCTTCTATTTTAATTCAAAGATACTGATACATAATATGTACCAATATATTTAGCACAGATGTGGTTTTGCTAACAGCCTTGCTAAAACCTTTTTTATTAAAAAAGGTATAAATTTAATAAACAGTAAAAAATTACTTAAATTGAATTGTTACTATGATATAATTTACTGCAGTATTAGTTGCATATTGTCATATCACCCAACACTAGGTATGATCATACTAAGAACACTAGTGAGAAAAAATGTCAAGAAAAAACAAAACTTGTAATTAGAATATTATTTAGTTTTAAACCAGCATTTTCTTTGACATTGTTGTTCTTTCGGCTGCTCCCCGTTCAGGGTCGCCACAGCGAATCATCTGGTCCGCTTATTTGCTCTGGTACAGTCTTTATACTGGATGCCCTACCTGAAGCAACCATCCTAATTTTATCCAGTCTTGAGCCCAGCACTGAGAGTTAATTCCTCAGTGGCTGGTTTAGTTCCCTGCCCAGGACTCAACCCCAGGCTGTGGCAATGAGAGAGCAGGATCCTGCCGCTGGTCCACCAGGAGACCAACATTTTTTTTTATATTTATAATTAACCTATTATTATAAAATCTTTTGGTCAGTATTTTCAACTCCAAAATGAAAACTTATTCATTTATGTTCACACAGAGAGTAATCCAAGCTCAGGATCAATCTGTGGACCCTAGAGGGATGAGGTAGAAACACTACCTGCTGCAAACTTCCATTATATTAATAGAATTATAATTAAATCCAATACCACAATACATGGACCGTATGCTTAAATACAGTGTGCATGCGTCTCTCTCTCTCTCTCTCTCTCTCTCTCTCTCTCTCTCTCTTTTCTCTCTCTCTCTCTCTCTCTCTCTCTCTCTCTCTCTCTCTCTCTTTCTCTCTGTCTATTTCTCCCAGGAGATTTGTTGGAAAATTTGTTTGTTGAAAAATATGCTTCACAAAGTTGGGATTATGCAATGTTTTTTTCCTACCATCAATCCAATGAAGCTGTGACAACTACATTCAGCCTCCCAACATGAGCAATACTGTAACAGATGAGCAGATGAAGGTTAAACGAATCCTGTGAATAAAAACAGCACGTCTCAGCAACAAAGATGTGCTCGGCATCAAGCCAAAGAGAGCGCAGAACAAGCAGGAGACAAATACCAGTGTATTAATGTCCCCCTAATCTCACTCATGCTGAAGACTGTTGTCGACATTATGCTTTGCAACACAGAGAGACAAATGATCCCTGTTTGTACAGGAGTACTGATAAAGGATGTGTGTGAAAGACAACATGCTCCCAATTTTTTTGCGATTTAACTAACTCCACAGTTTAATGCAATTCGAATCAAAACAATATTTAAAAGTAGTAACTGGGATTTGGGGGGAAAGGTGGCATGTGTTGATGGGGATGGCAGAGAAGATAAATGTTTTATTTTATCTCACTTGAGTATAGATGAAAAATACAGTGTATAGTGCATTGAGGAGACTTTGCGTAGACTAACACAGTGGCTGTGAGATTGAAGACAGCACAGTATAGACACAGTGCTAGCTGAAGCCAGCTGGCCTGGATTGATGACGATGATGCTCAGACTCTGCCGGCTTGATCTGTGGAGTCTTAATTTATCTCCGCAAGCCGGTTCATCCGTTATAGAAATGACAGTGCCTGCTTATCGATCCTACCCTGAAAGATCAATCAGCTTTTGCCCTGACGCAGACAAAAAATTTCAGTTTGACACCCAAACCTCAGACCCCTGCCCTGACACACACACACACACACACACACACACACACACACACACACACACACACACACACACACACACACACATCCTGCCTGACCACAAGTTTAAAATAGGCTAATTTTAACCTGAGTTCTGTAATGATCAAACCCACTGTCTGTCTCTTGTCCTCCTCTCGTACAGTACCTGCATCCGCTAAGCTAATTTCGCTAGCACAGAAATGTGACAGTAAATCAGTATGTATCTGAATTTATTTGTGACATTTTATTATAGGTTTACATTTATCTTAGGATGAAAACAAATCAATTGTAATCTTTAATGTAAACAAAACAATGTGAACTGTATGGGTATTTGTTTAGTTGTCTGAACATAGTTGGGTTTTCTGTGTAAGGGATTTGTTTCATGCATTGCCAATTAAAGACTTATTAATAAGCCCATAGATTGTTAAAGTATAAACACATTCATTGACTATAATGTGCTTTAAAATTTAGAGACATAACATTTTGTTTCTTTATGTCAAATTGAGGTTTACAGTTAAAATATTCTTTCCTTCATTCATCTTTTTCCACCAACCAGCACATGTTTGGGAGGTTGGAGGAAACCAAAAAACGTGGAGGTAAGCTACTTTGAGGAGATCTAATAGGAGAACATGTGAACCTTCACACAGACAGTGACCCAAGCTCAGTACTGAACATTACACAAAGCTTTAAACACAGACCATGATTTTTTTTTACTGCTTCAAACCTTGTTTCTGTCTATTAGGTTGCTTTTGGCTGCTCCCTGTTCGAGGTCACCACAGCGGACCAACTGGTCCGTACAACAACTTGGCACAGGTTTTACGCCGGATGCCCGTCCGGCCGCAACCCTCCCATTTTTCCGGGCTTGGGACCGGCACTGCATCCAGTGGCTGGGAATCGAACCCGGGCCTTCCGCATGATAGGTGAGAAACCTACCACTGAGCCACCAATGCCTCCTGTTTCTGTCTATTCAATTTATCAATTAATTTTGAAGCAATGACTTGCATCTTCTTTGGTGGTATTATATAGACTACAAAGAAAGAGTGTTCCATTAAGCTTAACATGTAACAATCAATAAAATAATGAATAATACTAAATAATGTTAATAGTGCTACTCAAATGTGATAGGATGAATATATTGTGTGCATATGGTGCTTGGTGATGGACTGGCATCCAGTCCACGGTGTATTTCTACCAAACATCCAGTATTCATGGAACAAGTATAGTTTTATCCATGACCCTGATCAGCAAAAGCAAAAAACAGAGTTTTATAGCTCACAATGTTAAATTCCATGATCTTTCTGAGCTCACTAACTTTTGAAATTATTCACAGGACAGAAATGTCTTTTTCAAGTCTTGCATTTGTGGTGCAAATATACCTCGGCATATGCTTACTGGTCTGAGAGGAAGCTTAAAGAAAGTAGTTTAGCAAGCAAAGTTTTACTGTACACTTCAGACGTTGTGCGTTTCAAGTACAATATTAAAATGTATATAAAACTGTAAAATCTAGAAGTCAGTGTTGTCATTGTTGTCATTCAGGACCACACAGAATGATAAATGCTCAAGTTTTTTTTTTTAAATATCATAAGCTTTCCTAAATATTTCATAAAGGTATATTTTTAAGATTTTAAATGTTATTTTCAATTAAAAAAGTTCCTCCAATGGCCTTTATTGCATTTAGATTCAGTGATTAATTTAATTGTTTTATTTATATATTATCATATTATTACTTATCAAATCTAAAAGGCAAGCAAATTTCTGTAAAATTAATGCAACAACCGTTGTACAATTTTTTGTCAGAAATATAATTTCAGAAACATCACAGATACATAAGCAGAAACAAAGAAACTGTGCATGTGCAGTGGATACATTTGCACAGTGCGACACTACAACCACACACTACATTGTACCATTGTGCTAAAATATCACTTTTAATGGTGAGCTAATATACATGTTTTCACATACCTGACACAATATTTTACTAGTTGAAGCTTTAATTGGTCCCTGCCATGAAAAAGCAGCATTAGATAAGAGGTCAGTCAAAAGCAGGGCATGACTTTGAGCCTCCATTTGCTTTGACAGTCTTAGGCACAAAGAGCTTTCAAATTCAAACATCATAGCAAACAAATGACTCTTTGTCCTCCGTCGGTTACATAAAGAAATAATTGGAATCAGAAAGTTCATTTACAAAGAACTAGCCATCGCAATCACCACATAATGTACTGGCGTGGAGCGAGAAAAAAAGCCATAATTGGTTTGGTAAAGATCGCTTTCCATTACACCGTAAAGCACTACACAATAGAAAAGGTCGCCAATTAAGCAATCATGAATACCAAGTACTGTGGCTGATGAAAATAGGCCAGTGGTTTAAATAGATTTGCAAGCAATTTACCTTTTCACAATGTTGGCAATCTGATGCAATTTGCTTGCAATTTTGTCGGCTTTCAGTAGCACTCCGAGCTGACACTGCATGGACCGAATGGCCGAGCGACACGTTCAGAGAAAATGTAAAACTATATTGGCCGCATCTAGGTACCAGGCCACCGCTTCATCAGGAAAATTACAACAATTAACATAAGTGCTCAGGAATCAACACTTTAAATGTCAGCGGCGGAGGTTTGGAGCCTGAGACGGGCGAAAGTGCAACACGTCCTCGCCGATGGACTCTCTGAGAGAAACATGAGGCAATCAGCCATCATGCCACAGCTCTGATGGCCCTGCAATTGCTGTGACATTCTCCTTGTTGCCTGTCAGTCTTCACCACTGTTTTTTTCCCTCATCTTCTACTCAACACTCCACCCACAAGCACCACCACTGCCAAAGCCATTACTTCTATGTGTGCTGCAGTTTTTCAAATTTGGGTAACATTGTGTACTTTTTTCAGCTTTTGTAGCCGAATCCATTTGACTGGACCGTACATAGACTCGAAAACGTTTGGAAGTTTTATTAAAACTTTTGATTGATATTTTAATAATAATTTATAATAATTTATAGAAAGGGAAAAGGTGGCTCATCAGCATAGTTTTTTATTTAAAACATGGTACACAATGTCGCAGATAAGTAAGATAGATCATGTATATTGTAGTCAGATGTTTGGCTGCTTAGTTAGAAAAGTCATTTGGTCATTAATTTATTTTTAATAAGTGTTTTATTCAGGTGAGGTGGGATTTCATCCTGGATGGCCCACCAGTCCACAGACCACACTTAGGGCCAATTTAGCATTCCATCCACTTCCCTGCATGTTTCTAGAACCTAGAGGAATCTCATACAGAGGAGAACATGTGATATTCTAAACAGACAGTAACCCAAACTCTGGATTGAATCAGAGACCCTAGAGGTGTGAGGATTCAATGCTGTATATCCTAGCCATATATTTTATAATGTAAATCAGTATTTGTGTGTATAAACTGCAGCATTAAACAATGATGCAGCACTCCTTCATGTCCGAGTACCACTGCCATTAAGCTTCAACAGGTTGTAAAGGTGTCTAACAGTGTGTGTAGAAGAAAAGTGCTTAACTTATGAAACAGTGAGCTTTAAAACAAGTGTTGGCAATGGAACAATTATACAACATCAGTTTTACAAGCACTTAAACAGTCAGGCAAATTAGACTGGTAATTCAGTTTGTTGCTTGCACTGGAAACTGTTACCTCCAGTTGGCTTTTAATTGAAGTGGATAGATTTACACTAAAAACAGGGGTTGGAATATTTGGCGTAATGATTTCTGAAATAAAGCCATGTGCTGGGGGATGTGACATGACACAATGTAATCAAAGACTGGAAAAAACTCAAAAGATTATTGGTAACATTTACAATTAAATTTTGAAATACAGCTTGTAATACTAAAACAGGATAAAAGTTTAAACTAATTTGAGTACACAAACTCTTGTTGTAAGGGGTTGTGTGTGTGTGTGTGTGTGTGTGTGTGTGTGCACACAGATGGGCATGCCTCACTCCCCTCCAGCCTGCTCTTTTGTGTCAGCACTCTCCATAATTACAGCTGATGAGTGGCTGAGGTGGGGGTGGTTGGTGGTAGGGATCTTTGTGGAGGCGGGTGCGGGTCAGGAGGGGGGTCATGGTTGTGCCAGGCAGGTGACGGCTTGGGCACAGGAACCTGTGGCAGCTCCCTGATGCCATCAAGCACACCGTATCCCTGCCTGACAGCTAATTAGGGCAGACACGGATTTCTCCCCAATGTAACAGATGTTGCCTAATCAGAGCAGCTTCAGAGCGGCCTGCATCAACGACATTTCATGCACAATTTAACCATCTAAAAGGAACGGCAGACTTAATGCATTGTAAGGACAGCACAGCTGTTTTACTCAGCAGAGAGAGAGAGAGAGAGAGAGAGAGAGAGAGAGAGAGAGAGAGAGAGAGAGAGAGAGGGAGGCTTTCTATAACTCAAACAGAGTGCTTATAATGACATAATGATCTAGCTCAATAATAGCACATCTTCACAACTACCAAAGATTTTCTGCAACCGTGATTGCCATGCTTATGTGCTTGCACAGATATTCCCAGTTAATCTGACATCAGGGTTTGGGATCAGAAACAAAGTGAATTTGTTTTATTATAAGCAGGTCAACATGTACATCTTCACACATAGCAGTGAATCTTGTATATATCAATTTTCAATGATTTATTATACAGTACATAGTATGTTTTCATTTAATACTGTAACATTACATCTCTCAGGGCAGTCTTTGAGGGCTCAGAGGAGAATGTCCAGATTGGTTTGAGCTGCCAGGAAGACTATAACAACTCATACAATCACTCTTTACAACTGTGGTGAGCAGAAAAGCATCTCAGCATGGATCAAACCTTGAGGTGGATGAGCTACAACAGCAGAAGACCACATCAGGTTTCACTCCTATCAGCCAAGAACAGGAATCTGAGACTATCATGGGAACAGACTTACCTAAACTACAAAGATGAAGAAAAAAAGGCTACAACTGTCCAGTTTTGTGTGAATCGGTATTTGTGGATCTTATACTTTTATTGTTGAACAAACCAAGATCTTTAAATGAGCCAGATTGAACAAATGTTTATTTAAAAATCGAAACATGGCACACTGTTATTAGAGTAATCATGTGGTAATATGATGTTACCCTACAAGGTTTCCAATAACAACCTGTCCTGAAGTGTTTTGCTCCTTTAATACCACATCAATTTGTTGATGATAATGCTTTTTCATTAATTCAAGAATGACACGTTCAACCTTTTAAGCAGTTAACATGGTCAATGTCACACATTTGCTTACATTTAAATAGGGACCTAAAAATAGGGCAGAATCTTGAATATTATATATACAAAATATTGAACATTTACTTTCTTTGTTCTAAATATTTCAAAATGTTAAAACCATAATTTTACATGAAAAAAAAATCTCAGACTTTTGGACCCCTAAAATCAATCATCAAAAAAAAAAACAATCTATCTATCTATCTATCTATCTATCTATCTATCTATCTATCTATCTATCTATCTATCTATCTATCTATCTATCTATCTATCTATCTATCTATCTATCTATCTATCTATCTATCACATTCACAAATCAACTTAGTTCCTGTTGAACAGTTGTTTTCTCACCAGCCTCACCATCAGAACTATAACTGATGTCCATATGAGTCAGAAGTCAATGTTAAATCATACAAATGGAACATATGCTGCACAACAGAATTACAGTCAAGATGGCACAGTAGGTAACAAGCTGCACTGATTCCACATCTGCATGTAATTTCTATACAAAATCTATGGCGCCAAGTACAAATGAGTTGAATGTGCTTTTATTTTTGTTCACTCTACCCCTAGCACTGTTGTCTGTCTCTCCTGGGGTCCTGTTTCTACTTCACCACATGTTTATCTGATGC